>OZ018401.1:54444116-54636600 GCA_963969585.1 Drosophila helvetica | reverse complement strand
CTAGCAACTTGAGCAACTAGCAATCTGAAACAACCTTAGACCTTAGAGGCGATCATGTAACATATGTATGTCTTAGACACTTAAGAGCCGCCCCCCCGCCCCCACATGAATGTAAAATTAATCCCAAAAACGAACCGAAATCGAAACGAAACGAAACGAAAAAAATAACTATGTTGCAATCGGCGCCCCATTCACATATGTTTGAACTGATTTCTTGTATATCGAACATTATCGTATCTCTCATATCAATAGCTCTTCAAACGTGTATCTCTCTCTCTCTCTCTAGTGGCAAAAAGCAACAAAAATGAACATTTAATTTAATCAAAATTGAATCGGATTGAATCGAATTGAATCTTAGCAAATGTATCCAATTAGCGATTAAGTTGAAGTCGAAGCAGCTCACACACACACACAGACACACACACACACACAGACACAGACACACAGGTGTTGCACAAGCAGCCGAAGAGCAGCAAGCAACTATCAAGAAAGTATTAGATATAAATGTATCTACATGCATATCCCATGTATTGTGTAGTGTTTGAAAAATTGATGATGGAACGATGGTGTAATGGGCAGGATGATGCCCATTTGTAGCGGCCTTAAGGACAACTGTCAGAGTGTAATTTCGTAAAATGGATCATGGATAATGGATGCCCAATTACAACAGGACCGACCTCCGTCTGTCCTGTTGCCCGGTGGCCCGGTTGCCCGGTTGCCCGGTTGCCAAATTACAGCTCCGACAGTTGAGGGCCGTCGTAATCGAAATAACAGGCAATCTTAGCCAACTTCCCGTGCATTCCGTACATCTTCTTGTACTTTGACTCCTACATCCTGCACTCCACTCGGACCATACGCCAACATACAAACATATATGCATACATGCATAGCGTATGTACTGTACGTACTGTACTTGTCTTGCATATAGCCATTAATATTTGACTAAACATGAAACTAGCTATTTATTATGCATACGTATACCAACTTATACTCGTATAAAGATACATTCATACATATACTACACTCGTACTACATATACATTTACATATATATATAGGTATATATATATATATATATATTGCATTACGATAAGCGCATTAAGCGCTCAAGTTCAGATTCTAGCTTGTACTCGACGTACTTGACGTTATATCCATTGTAATCTTAGCCTAAGTTGCCACAAAACAAACCAACAAGCCAGCAAACAAGCAAACAAGCAAACAAACCGGAAACGGAAACCAGCCATCCGTCAACGCACTGATGCCAAAGATGAACGAATGAGAGGAGAGCAGAGCAAAGGACGAGCAAAGTCGAAGTCGAATTCGAACTCGAAGAAGTGAAGTTTTTTTTGGAGTTTGGAGAAAAGCGGAGGCCCGAAGCTAAATTTATACAAATTTTTACAAATATCCCTCCTAATAGATGTCAACCTTTTTCTATTCTCTCTCCCCCAACCGACCTCCAGCCCCACCCCGTTCTTGAGTTGTAGTAATTCTCTAGCCCATATATTTAGTTATTTTGTGTGTGATTATAGTTATGATTCTCTTGATTTGATTTGATTTGATTTGGTTTGATTTGATTCGATTCCACTTATCCTTAGCCGTTTGTGCGGGGCAATGGCCTGGTGGCAAGTGGCATTTTCGTAGAAATGCACTGTCGCAGGCCTTAGAATTGCCCCCGCATCGGATATATCTATACTTACATATATATACAAACATATATCTTCTCGTACTCGTACTCGTACGTATATTAAGCAGAGAATTATTAGCGAAAATATTGAAATTTATACTCATAGAATAGCATTAAATGTCTTAGATTACATATCGAATAAGTGTTTAGCTTTGTGTGTCATATCGATCAAATGTAACTCTATATATAGCTCTAACTCTACATATCTACTTTTTATATGTATAAATAGCTCAGATCAAGGCTGTTATTGCAAAAGAGAACCACAAATCGGGAGGGAGGGTACTCTAGAACTCTTAGAACTCTATACAACACACGTACACACGTACACATACATCTAGTATATATAGTGGAACGATCGATCGATTCGTCGATGGTGTTCCTTAGTTGCCATATTACACATAATATCTCTAGATCTCTAAGTACACACGAATCGAAACACTAACCTAACCACTTATCTAATACGATCCAATCTACATAATAGTAAAGCAGTCTTTCATATAATCAATATCAATTAGTCCTATATCAGATATAATCTCGATTCTCTCTTTCGTTTCTAATCATTAGATCTTATCGATATCGACTGAATGTTAGTAATTATCTGTTTATGTGCTCTCTCTTGTTTTTCATGCCACCTTTCTAGATAACATCATGTGGGGTCTGGGGACATTACCCGAAGGTAACTATTTCCACATCTACATCTATAACTATCTTTTGTCCTTTATGATCTCATCCGATCGTATATTGTTTCATTCACAGGCTTTCCGGCAGCTGCTTATGCTGCCTATGCCGCTGGTCGCGGATATTCGGGCTATCCCTCCTTCGGACTCCCCTATCCAACTGGTAAGTCCCGTTCACCCATACTCTCGTATATGTGCGTACACCCCACACAGGCACACAGTCACTAATGCACCCACCCACCCACTCGCACACACTCACACTCACACGCACACACACACACATTTGTAGGTACACTCGCCTCGGGCCCCCCTACCCCCGTCCTTTATTCATTTGTATGTGAGTGAGAGTGTGATGTGTAGCGAAAGGTGAAGAAACTTTTGTGACTAAAACGAGTACTAACTGCTCGCCCCTTCCCCTATCTCCCCATCCGTTACATCCCTCCCGACAATGCCCCATGCCCCATGCCACAGGACCCGATTGGAACAGTTTGTGTTACTTGATATGACGAAAGTCGTGTAATAATCATTAGCATTACTAACTCGCCTCCAGCACTGATTATGATGATTTGTTTGCCCTCGATATGCTTGTGTTCGATTCGTTCGTTCATTCGTTCGTTCGTTCGTTCGTTCGTGTTTGTGTTCCATCATCCACAATCAGTCAGCCACTCAGCCACTCAGTCAGTCAGTCAGTCAATCAAACATTTCTGTTACTTTCTTTAGTTTTTGTGTGTTCTGTTTCCTTACTCTTAATTTTGTATATTTGCTTTACAGCCGGTGTAATGGGCGTAATGCCGGAGAATCGCATACTGTTTGGTGATTACATGGTTGCCCCCACCAACGGCTCCTCCTAGGGATCCGAGATCTGTGATGTTTTGGATCTGGGATCTGGGATCTGGGCTCTGGGATATGGGATCTGATATCTGCTTCCCGACCAACCAGAGCTGAAATGACTATTTATCGAGTATTACTCACGATCACGATCAATAAATGAAATCACGTTTTTTTCTAAAGCCCAAACCGTTCGTCATATCAATGCACAGATAGCGAAAAACGTATCGGAAATTATCGATACACACAACCACACACATACACACGCACACACACAGAAACAGAAACAGAAACAGACATACACGGACATTTATTGAATCTGATATTACCCATTTCCATATGATAATAGAACCCCTTTAGAATCGATTCCTGCGCGCAAATCTCCTGTGCTTGGCCTTGCGTTTATCATTTGCATCAATCACACGATCACACGATCACACGATCACACAGAGAGCTACTACAGAACACTGGCTACTAGGGCTTCTAGCTGATATATGTATAACCTGATCCCCGACCAGATCTAACCCAACCCATCGCCCCAGCGCCCCATCGATCCATTGCCCCATCGATCCATTGCGTGTGTTAGAGCTGTACAACAATCGATGCAGCTATCGATAGACTGTCGATTGCCTGCAATCAGCATCTCAATTCTCTCCGTTTTGTTTTGTTTTGTTTCTTAGATTAGGTCTCCAAATCCAATTCTAATTCGAAGCGTATGTGGTAGCCCCCAATCCTTGTTATTTATCGATGGTTTTGCAGCTCTAGCGTGTGTCTCTCTCTCTCTCGCTCTATCTCCCTCAATCTCTATCTCTCTCTCTATCTATCTATCTATCTTGTATCTCGTATGATTTTGTAGGCTTGACCATTTGCGGCATCGGTAGGAGTTATGGTGCCGCATGTAGCGCGACACCGGGCCGCAGCAGAGCCGCCCCGGGCGGTGCCTCTGCTGTCGGTGGTTCTTCGGCGGCTGCCGCCACACACGGCCCTCCCCAGTCAGGATATCATCAACAGGCGCTGACCCTGCCACTTGCCACGGCGCTGACAGCCCGCTCGGCAGCCATCAAATCACAGTTTTTGGGCAACATAAATTTCTAAGTGTGCACTGAGCCGAGCCGAACCGAACAGAACCGAACCGACTCGAATCGAATCGAAAAAAAATGTCTGACAATGAGAGGCAGTCGTGACACAGAGATAGCCAGAGAACAAGGCCCTGCAAAGTTTTTGATAAACATTTCTATTCTCATTGCCATTTTTGTCTCTTTCTCCTCGGTCTCCACGACAACGACACGCTATCCAAATAAATCATTTGTACAAGTGACAAGTAGGTACAGCAATCAATAACAGCCACAACAGCAACTGCAACAGCAACTGCAACTGCAACAGCAACAGCAAGTGCCACAAACAGCCATAGCTTAGACCCATATCAACGGTAATGGTACGAGTAACAACTGAAACTGAATCTGAAACTGAAACTAAAACCAAAACCAAAACTACAACAGCAATAACCGCATCCAGAACACGAAGAAATGAGCCTTAAACTCGTTAGAAGCAAATGAACGAATGACAACTAACCAGAGATTCGAAGGGGACTGCATTGAATATATGTGCCTTCGAATCCACGTAATCCACACACTTAGATCTGCAGTCTGCAAATAGCTGACACATAGCATACCTACATACATACATACTACTATATAGCTGACATATAGATGACATATAGCCTCTCGTTCCACTTACCCCTACTATATACCGAACTATTACCGAATCAGTATTAGCTGGAATCCCCAAGTAGTAACTAGAGCTTAGAGTCTAGAGTTATCCACGTATCACTTACATGCGTACTCGTACATGCTGTATGTACTACATATGTATATGTACGCCCCATTTAGAGGGCTCGTTTAGCAGCTAGCACCCGTACTAATCTCTAGTCTCGAACCTTAGAGCAGTTCTATAGCCGTGAATGCAATGAAAGTACTACATATAACCGTATAGAATCGTTTAGGCTTAGATCTAGGCGAACATAATCACATAAGCGATAAGCGACAAGCATAACCATACATATATGCGTACATAACTATACCTATCTACTATATATCTCTCGCTCTATAGACACTAGAGAACCCTAGCAATATCTACTACTATATCTACAATAAAAGAACTAAAAACATGGCAACTACATATATACAAAACAAAAACTGTACTCACACACCAGCAAGCACACGCACACACACACACACACACACACACACGAATCTCTCTTCCATTTGTACCCTTTGACCTGGTCCTGGCCCTGGTCCTGGTCCTGGTCCCATTTGTGCGACAATTCTCGTATTCGTATTCGTATTAGTATTCGTAGTCGTACTCGCACTCGTATTGTATCCCGATTCATAGGCATCCACATACAATGCACACACACGCATCTAATATTTATAAAACTATTTTACCGTAGCATTTAAATGCAAATTTCATTTGTAGTCCTCCCTGTATGTACTATGCATAAATTAGTTGCTGCTTCCCACAATTGGAACAACAACACCAGCAGCAGCAGCTACAGCAGCAGCAGCAACAATTTGGAATTTCGAATAAATGCCCATGGAATAACATTTAGATAACGACAAATTTTAGCAGACCTGTCACACATGTAGTGCCATTATTATCCTTTAATTAATTTGCTGCATATTATGTATGATATTTACTCTGTTGTTGTTGTTTTTAGTGTTTTTTTTTTTTCCTTTCATTCACCATTTCCATACCCGTTTTCCTGTGCTGTTTTTCAGTTTTAGCTGCTGCTGCTGCTGCTGTTTCAGCTTCCGATTCTGATTCTGATTCTGTTGTTGGTCCACATACATACGCATACATACATATGTATATGTATATGTATATTGGTGGTTCCCATGAGTTTTTTTTTTTTTTTTAGAGATAATTAGCAAACGTGTGCAGAGATTTTTGCCATGGCAAAAGTTCATTAATTAGTAGATTTGTCCATTTGTCCATTTATCCATTATCCGTTGTTGTATTATTCTGTTTCATACTGTTAGAAAAGAAAAACCGTATTTGGCCCACATATTGTACCAATTGAGAGCCTTTTAAAGAAAATCAACTATGAAAATTCCTTCCTTCATCGGTGCATCGCTAAAATTAAAAACAACAAAAATCCAAAAAAGAAAAAAAAAACAAGAAACAAACGAAAGAAATCACAAATTGAATCACAGCTAAAAATGAGCGAAATTTTTTGAAATTTCTTTATAAAATACATAGACATTACTATATATATATATACATACATATATATATATATATATACTATATACTATATACCTATATACATGACTATTTATATATACACATATTTAATATACGAGGGTTTACAAATTAAGTATTCGAGTATTCATTTTGTACGAGGAGGCGTGAATCAATTTGATTTGTACAATACTTAACGATAAATACAATATTAATGTCCATCCATTTTCGAAGAGCAACAAAGCGAAAGAAACACAAAAATCAAAGACAACAACAACAACAACCACAACAACAAATCTCTCTCTTTAAGTTGATGAAAAATGCAATTTTTCCAATGGTACTCTCCCACACACACACACACATACATTCTATACATGCAAGCAAAACCCATTCGACGTTCGAACCTAGTTATGGCATACCTTAATGAATGATCAATATATATCTATCTATCTATAAATTGATAAATTGATAAGCTGTTACTTAGTTAATTGAATGCAATTATCGCCACTTGCCACTTGCCACATGGCCACATGGCCTGCCACATTCTAGCTGCCGCATCAGATGGTTGGTGGCCACTGCTTCGATGGTGCTTCTTGCAACTATTATAAGGCGCTTTCGAGTTATATATTTACACACCTATATAGCACACACACACACACACTAATACTCACACATCCCACACTCACACACGCATACCTATATGTATTTTACACGTATATACTGTGATTTATAAGAAAACGCTTCAAACGAGAACAAGAAAAAAGAAAACGAAAACGAAAAAGAAAAAGCAAAAAAAAAAACAAAAACAAAAACCATTTGCCAAACGCAGTATTGAAATTGCTTACGAAATGGAAAACCAAACCGAAAAGTTATTAACTAAATAAATGCACAAAAACTAAGATAAATAAAGTGAAAATAAAATCAAATAAATGCGGATACAAAAGCCGAAACCAAAAACCCAAAGCAAAGTCTATCCTTTCCGGGCCGTAGGGCATTTGCATTTGCATTTGCATTTGCCTTTGTCCTTGTCCTTGTCTCTGGTCGGAGGTCTCAGTTCCTTGTCAGAGGGTGACGCTCTGATATTATTAGCATTTTCGAAGGCAAATTTCTTGAATGTTTTCGACGGGGCTCAGAGAGACAAAGTGGCCAACGGGGCGTATACGCTTCAGTCCTGACAGCAACTTGGCAACGACAACATCCGCACCAGCTACGGGCAGCACACAACTTGCAGCATCACCAGCAATGCAACATCAACATCAACTCGAACTCGAACCCGAACCCGAACTCGAACAACACTCCTACGAACACACTCCTACAAGGTCAGCTAATGGTCGTCTTATAATTCCAATGCATAATCGTACCAGCATTATACTCTTTTTATATACATAATGTATCTCTATATATCATACTCGTATAGTATATATATCGAACCTATAACCGTTCCGGCAGACGTTCTCGCATCTTATGATTATTAACTTTATACTATGTATTTTATATGTAAACTGTTAGTTGATAGCTAAAGTTTAGCATAGAGCCTAATAACACCTAATAAAAACAAATTGTAAACTGTCCCCCATCATCGATTGGCGGCAGTCGTAGCTCCAACATGGAAAACACACACACATACATACAAACATACCACACACACATATGTACATACGTACATATATCTATGTGTAGTGTTCATCGCTTTGCGAAACCTTATCTTTAGCCTCAGTTAACGGAACATTTCACACATCACACAAACGACTGATACGACCAGAGCTGGAGGTCCAGCCCGAGCCGGAGCTGGAGCTGGAGCGGGCCTCACAGCTCTGGCCCAGTCGTTAGAAGTAGTATAACAAATATAACGAATTGTAACTGATTAATCGAACCTACTATAATTACTCGTATAACCATACAAAATTGTAGAAAACATATGTATGTAATGTATTGTAACCTTAATGTAACCTTAATTCAACTGAATTATATCAGAAAACTGTGTAGCATTCGCCCGCTGGTCATGTAAATGTCTTCCTCCAACCAATTTTGTTTGCTCAAATGCCCCAATTGAAGCGCATATCCTGGGGATGAAAAAGGGTTGTCAGGTCACCAGCTGGCAGCTGGCAGGACAGAACAGATCAGAACAGAACAGAAAAGAACAGAGAGCAGAGAGCAGAGCAGAGCAGAGCAGAACAGTTGTTTTTCCGCCACGTTTTACAACACCACAAGACTGACAATTGTCGGGATTCGAGCAGCGGAAACGCATTTCATTCAATGCCATGCGAACCGAAAAAAAGTCCCCGCACTAAATAAGTTATTTATTTAGAAAAGAAACGGTTACGGTTACGGCTACGGTTACTGTTGCTGCCACTGCTGTTGCTCTAACGGGTTATTCCTGCTTCTCCTTTCCGCTGCTGCTGCTGCTGCTGCTGCTTCTTTGTGGCATTGCCAGACTCTAATGAAAACAACATGGCGCTCGGATATTCCGCAAAAAACGTAAACTAAACGTAAGCCAAAGTTGATTGGCGCCATAAAACGCACAACAGGAATAGGGGATGGGCGGAGCGAGGGCTGCCGAGTGGGATGGTGGGATGGTGGGGTGAGGGGCAAACGACGACAGTCACGGCCATGCCTCGTTACGTTACGTCACGTTACGTTACATCAATTTTTGTGTTTCCGCAGGAAATGCAACATCGTCGCTTCCCCATCCTCCATTCTCCCCAACCCGTTACCCGTTATCCAATCTTTTTTCGCTTTCCCTCATTCATACTCGTATGTATTCCCCTCCCCCCCCCCCCCTTGAATGGGCATGTCATTGGGGCTGATGTGTCAGAGTCTCAGGGATATGTCAGGGACTATACTAACAGGACCAGGACCACCGGGCTACCCCGAAAAAAAGATAGTCCAAAACTAGACCAAGCCCCATTCGTCCTTCATTCAGATTCAGATTCGCATTCACAGTCGCATCCACATCCCCCATTCACATTCGCATTCGCATTCACATTCACATTCACATTCACATTCTGTTGTCATTTCAATATTGGCGCTGGCGTATTTTTACTTGCTGCAGCAGCTGTGGCCATAACAAGGGAACAACAGTAATAGCTATAGCCATGGCTGTATCTGGGCGAGGAGGAAAAAAAGCGTTAACAACAGAGGAGAAGCGCCCAAAGGAAAGTGCACATCACGGGCCGAGCGTACTAACTGAGTTTGGCTCGGTTTGGACGGGTTTGGATGGGTTTTGATGGGCTAGGATTGGTTTGGTTTAGTTTGGTTTGGTTTGGTTGGGTTGGGTTTCGTTTGGCTTGGTTTATTCTGGCTTTGGGCTTTGTTTTGTCATCATAGAGACAGCCAGAGCAGACCGCCTGCCCCCCCTCCCCAGCTCCCACCCCCCGCTGACCAATGCAATGCTCGTTTAATAACCGTGCAGTTTATGTTTTCATAACCTGCGTTCCAGTTAGCGTTTCATTCTGAAAACCCAGCCCCCACCCCTCCCATCCCATCCCCAGCCCAGCCCACCATACTCGTATCTGTATGTATGTTTCACTCTTTGGTTTATTGGTTCGTCTTTTGTTTGTGTTTGGCATTGTAGTTGTTCTGGGACTAGTTAGTGTTTCTTTACTTTCACTTTTGATTGCTTACTTCCTTGGCACCACACCAAATGCTACCTGCCACAGAACTATGTATCCGCTATATCAACATACTATATACGTATATGTACTTGTAAGAATCGTATACTCTCCTACTCCTACTCGTACTCCTACTCGTACTCTCTCTCTCTCTCTCACTCCATACTTGTATACTCGTACTCCTTCCTACTTCGTGACCTGTAGATTACGTTCGTATATATAATCTTGTCTTAGGCACTGCCTAGGGCACATATTATACATATATGATATATATGCCCCCTAACTCTTACTTAACTAGCTGTGCGCCCCCTCCCGTGCGCACGCCCCACTAATGTCGCCTCTCCCCTTCTGCCACTTACAGTTGATCTAACCAACGGGCAGCTGACACCCAACAACAATACTCCGCTGCTGACCCAGGCGTTGTCAGGTAAGTGGTACACCCCACACATCTATGAAACGTGGCACAACCAATTAAACACCTCTCCACTCTCCACCCTCCACCCTCCACCCACCACTCTCTCTTTTTCTGCACAGTGATGAACAACTATCAGGCGGCTGCCGCGGCCGCCCATAGCTTTGGGCCGTCGGCATCGCCGCATGCCGCAGCCGCCGGCTCGGCCAACAGGCAGGGGTTCCCATCCACCAACTCGCCCGGACCAACCATTGACATGTACAGCTCGGCCGGGGCCGACAATGTGGGATACGTGCAGGCCACCAGTCCGCAGCCATCCGGCTTCCCCATCGCCGTCAGCCGAGCCCCGTTGAACTACAGCCCGGTAAGTGCAGGCCATGACCACCCACCCACCCACAGCTAGAATCTGCAACTCCGAAGCCTGGGGCATCCTTCGGGCTTCGGATTAGTTCGGATAGTTGCCTAGAGCCACTGCCATAGTGCCTACCACTCGGGAGTAGTCAGGGCGCGAAGAGAAATACCCAAATTCAAGTTAACCATCGTTTATTGTTCCGTTCAACGATTTTGTTTTGTTTTGAAAAATTATAAACACACTCAAACACACACACAGACACACTCAAACAAACACACAGACACACACACACACACACACATATGTACACTCACATCCGTCCCGTTTGCCACACCATAGCGATAAAGAGAGACCACCAATACCGATGTAGAGTTAAACAACAACAAATGCGTTATCCTTCTATAAATTGTATGTATTTCTCTTTCATTTCGTACAGATTTATTCGTTGAACTTTGCGATGGCTAATATATAAAAGACTGAAAACCCAAAAATATAAACGCAAAACAAAACAAAAGAAAAGAAAAGAAAAGCAAAAGTAAAGCAAACAATTATATATTTAAATCGAGAATATATATATCTATATATATATATATATATGCAAACAAAAAAGAAAAAGAAAAAGAAAAAACAAAACTAAAACAAAAACAAAAACAACAAAAAATAATAATAATAAACGAAAGTAAAAGCAAAAGCAAACGCAAACGCAAACGCAAAACAAAAGAAATAAGAGTATAAAACAAACGCAGTTGCACAAGGTAGGCACACCAACAAAATACAGCGTGTTCTCTTCATTTTTTTCAACTAAACAATTTCAATTATTAACAATCCAAATTTCTTTCAACTTCAACCAAATAGTCGAACCAAAAATACCATATTTCGTTTTCAACTAAAAAATAATAAAACAAACAATAAATGAACGTAAAATAAATATGTATGCACGTCACAAGCACAGTTTTCTAGGCCGTTTTCAATTATCAACTCTTTTGATTTCTTTCAATTCTATACACCATATATGTATATGTATTATAGTATATGAATATTTCAGTACTTCAATGTTACCAACCTCCAACCTCCAACCTTCCACATCCGCCCATGCGTCGATGCAAGCCCCAACCAGAAAAAATGCGAAAAAAAACCTAAATCATATCCAACACCATATCTATTATCCATATCAATGACTGACGGCGAGGTTTGATAAAAGCCCTCTGACAAAGGGAGAAAAAAAAGAGATACCTAATGGATATTTTTGATTCTGTTTCATTTGATTCTACACTCACAAATGAAAGGGATTCCCGCTGATGGCCAGTCTTCGATCTGTGCTCATCGACCTATGCACATACATATATTACAATATGTAGTTCCATTTGCCGCAGTTATATACAGATATACTGTTAAGAGTATTTTTTAAAGACCGCCAGAAGTATTATTTCTGTTCTTTTCAAGTCTGTACGTTCTTTCGTTGAGTCTCATTTGAATGTAAGCATTTTGCTACAAAAGAATCCCCCAGAAGACTTGGCATTCCATTTGCATTGATGGAAAGGGATGTATGTATCTGTATGTCTCTTATCAAACCTCTGCTATCAGCTTCTTGGGAAAAAGTTCCTCAGTTCCCAAGTTCTGTTTCTGTTTCCGTTTCTGTTTCTGTCTCTACTATTTATTTGTTGAACAATCGAATATTTTTGTCTTCTTCCAATAACTTTTCACTTTTACTATTTCTATATGAATACATATACTATACATATGTATGTATACCTACCTATAAATGTTTACTTTCTATATACCTATTTAATATACGTATAAATATATTTACTCGTATATATACATACATGTATGTGTGTGTGTGCGTAGATGTGCAGATACATAGAAATTGCATTTTATTTGAATAATTTTTGGTGTTTGCTTGTTTTGTTCTCCACGAAACGTTTATTTACAGGGACCACTAATTCCTGCGGCATTTACAAATGGATACCATTAAAAGGTGGCGCCGACAACCGCAATGACAGCAGCAGCAACAGCAGTAACAGCTACAGCAACAACAACAACAACAAGAGCAACAACAAGAGCAACAACAAGAGCAACACAAGCAACTGCAACTTTAGCAACAATGTCAGACACACACAGATATGAACATCCAGAGATACAGATACACACCACACAGCGATGAACGCAGGAGTAAAAGTATCTGTAATGCTGCAGCAACAACAGCAACAAGAAAAATAATTTAAAATTATACATACATATGTGCATCTATATATATATATATACTATATATATATGTATCCTCGTATATATACATATATAAATCAAATAAAATACATATTACACATGTATTTCCACGTTGCAAAACGAAAAAAAATCCGTAACGACAACA
This sequence comes from Drosophila helvetica, assembly GCA_963969585.1. Lineage (NCBI taxonomy): Eukaryota > Metazoa > Arthropoda > Insecta > Diptera > Drosophilidae > Drosophila > Drosophila helvetica. Next base: position 54,623,426 of record OZ018401.1, on the reverse strand, counting down.
GCAACTGCAAGAGCAACAAACAATAAACCAAACACACACACACACACACTCACACATATTATAATTAATTAATTATCGTATATATGCGTATGGAGAAAAAACCCAAATCCCCATACACACACACACCCACACCCACGTATATATATATATATATATATATATATATATATATATATGGCAAGATTTATATATAGTATATGAACATACATATATATAGTACATATATATACTAAAAAAAGAAGACACAAAAAAAAAACGAAGGAAAGATGAGCAAAAACTATGAGCGTATGCAAACAAAAAAGAATTAATTTTAATTTAACAACCACACTACTTACAACAAGAACAACTGCAGCGGCGGCAGCAGCAGCAGCAGCAGCAGCAGTGCCAGCAGCGCCAGTCGTGCCCCCGAAAGATGCAACGTGTGCAGCAAAAATCGTTTAAAATGCAAATTAAGCGCGAGAGTGGCATCATGGCGGCGGGACACGGGGGCGTGACTGCGGCTGCGGCTGCGACTGCACACACAGCGAAAATTGTAGGAGGCGCGGATGATGACACAACGCTGTTGTGGCAGCCACACTTTTAAGTAATGAGAAATCAACAAAAAAGTAGGAATACGCAAAAATATACATATATACGAAAAAGATCGGGGGAAACTAATAAAACGATAAAAGTTGAAAAACCAAATTGAGAAAATTTAAAATGTTGCAATAATAGCGAAAATGTTATTATTTGATTGCGTATTATTAATGCAAATTATTATTATCATTATCTATTATTGCTATTCTTAACGTATCTAAGTTGTAACTTTAAAAGTTAAAGTCGATATATATACATACATATATATACTCTATACATAATCGTATAAAGTAAACCGCAATATATACAAAGGAAATTAATTGAATCAAAAGAAAAACCAATCCAAAACCAGCAACAAATTAATGTACTATCAACACGATTAAGATTACGATCACGATTACGATCACGATTACAATAACAATCGCAGTCGCAGTCGAAAGAGTGAAATGCTTCTTGAAAATGTTAAATTCAGATTGGGTTCGACATTTGTCTTGATTTCTCGATTCGGGCGGGCAGTCAAAAAAGTCAAATCAAATCAAAATTGTGTATTGTGCTACAATTACGTATACATATTTATGAATTTATGTTAAAGTACAACAAATCCTTTATTGGCCAAAGTAATTAACAAAAAGAAACAAAAGAAAAGCAAAGAAAAGAAAAGCAAATGTGAAATGTGAAAAGTCGAAGGCAATTTGTTATTATTGAAATATGTTGAAGTTCCCTTTTTATTGTCATTATTTTCATGGAATGAAAAACCTTTGTGTTCGTGCACATTGTGTCACACTGAAAGCGAAAAAGGTACACACAAAATGCTAATTAAACACAGTGGATAGTTAGACAAATATGTTAAAGCATTAAATATGACAATGAAAGCGAAGCGGAGAGTAATTTCTGTAGCTCGAGGCATCCATAAATCAATTTTTTTTTGCGAAAACCAAACAAGAAATTAACACAAACACAAAACGAAGAGGAAGTCAAACCAATAACTCCCTAAATATCTAAGAAACAAACAACACACAAACAATTTTCGAGATGCAAACACACAGACACACACCGACACGCAGATAAAGCTAAAGATAAAGATAGAGGTACAGAAGACGCAGAAAGACACACAAAACACACAAACCTTACTGATAAATCAAAAAGAAGGAAAAAAACTTAAACAAATTACTTGGTAAGTGCATATGCAAATATAACAATGAACTATTATATATACAACACATATAGTACGATTAAGTAAATAAAATATTTATAAAACAAACGCGCAAAATCGCAAATGTTTGAACATTTAACTAAATATATATATATATACAATATATATATATATATATATATATATATATATATATATATATATATATATATGTATCTGTAAACAAGCATATGTATAAGAAAACGAACGGATCAGAAAGGTGTAGAGAGGACAGGACGATGAAATGCAGGCCACGTTATGTGCAATTAATTTTTTTTTCTAGTCGCTCCGTCCGGCAGCGAATCACTCGGACATGGAATGTACTAGATATACGAGTATTTGAGATGCAATCGGGGGGCATAATAGAAAAATATATTTATATACAACTATATGGAGTATTAAATTATTGGAAAAGCAAACCAAACCAAAACAGAAAAAAAAACAAAAACAACAAAAAAAAACCTATCAGAGAGATAAGTAAACGACATTTGTTACACACACAGCAAGTGGGGGAAAATTAGATTGAACAAAAACCAAGAAAAACCAACAAAAACGCTGGAAGGAAAACCAAAAAACAAAAAAAAAAACAAACAAAAAATCGAGATAGCAGAGAGATAGAAATATTCTATAATTGACAGAACAACAATACAATGCGCTTTTTCTCTCTGTCTGTCAGTCTGAGATTTTTTGCATTAGGCGACGGGAGAAAGCTGAAAAACTAAAACTAAAACTATAATAAAAACAGAGACAGCCACAAAGCAGAAAAGCAGCAAAGCAGAAAAACATAAAAACAAATTGAGGAATAGAAATAAAAGTAAGAAAAACGAAAGCAAAAGCAAATGCCGAAACAGTGAAAATGTTCCTTTCATAACTTTTTTGCCAAATTGTCAAACCAACGCTCTCCAGGACTTTGCCTGTCAAGTCTCGGACCAATAACAAACCTACATACAATACCATACATATATATCCTCTAGAGGGGTGGAACGCGAGAACAGAAACCAAAACCGAAACCGAAACCGAAACCAAAACCAAAACCGAAACCACACATACTTATACGATATTGTATGCCTAGTTATAAAGAAAACGAACGCGAACGCGAATAGAACCGCAGCGCAGAAACATAAATCACATTTAGCGTTTAGCGTTTAGCGTTAGGAAGAGTGTTGATCGCCAACAAACCAACAACAACAAAAATGGGGGAAATGCTGCATCCGCGTCCGCAATGTTTCGATTTCCCAAAGCGAAAAACCAAATACAAAAATGCATTAATGGGAAGTTCTCTTGGAAATTTCCGAAATTTCTTCGAGCGTAAATCTCCCTGTCGTTGTGCATGACCCGCCGGGAACGGAACAGTCCCGAATAATCTACACATTTATGTATTGTATAATCAAAAAACAAAACAAAACAAAACCAAGAAATGAAATGAAATGAATATTTGAAGCAGAAAAGACGGAATTCTTAAATTTTAGATAGACAAAAGATCAGGCCACTTTGCCAGTCGCGGGCATATCGGGAGGAGAGTTTAAATGGGTGTGTTTTACGAGTGTCATCAAGGGTACGACACGGCGAGGTTTACTTTAGCGCAGATTCCGCTGAGCACTCAGCAGGTCGGGGGGTCATTTGAAAGTATTCCAGCTGCAGCTTCGCCCCTGCGATGGCGGCAGATATTTTAACGAGGATGGAAGTGAAGTGAAGTGAAGGCAGCGAAAAGGGCAAAAGTGTTATATTTGCATAAAAAAAAATATATATATATATTAAACCTACTTCTAAGGCATATACATATATATACACATATAAATATATAAATAAATATATTTTTAAGACATGTTCTAAAAGCAATAATTCAAAAAACCGAAAAAGATTGAGGAAAACTCGAGACGAGACGAGACGAGACAGGACGAAACGAGACGAGACAAACAAGCCGCGAAGTTAAACAAACCCCAAGAGGATTACATAAAATATACACCAATATATAAATATACATAAAAATATATATACACTTACACGTAAAAAGAAATATATATATATATATATATATATATATATACATATATATATATAGGTATATATTAAAGCAAACGATTGATTGTAAGGCAAGGAAAACTCATACTGAATCAATGAATGCACGACGTGCACATCGGACGGTGTGCATGGTTGGTCTGTCGGGTCGGTGATCGATCTTCGATCCTCGATTTTCGATCTTTGATCCTTCAACTGTATTGTACTGTCGTACGAGTAGTCTGACTCGAGTCTTGATTTTTGGAGGCAGCTGTGCCCGAAATTACATCTTTGTAGCGCCGCTGGCAACTTTCGTACTCGTATTATTTGTGAGACAGTTGTGGGTCGACAGGACAAATATGTAGTTCTGGGCGTGTCCCGTGTCCGCCTAAGAGACAGCTTTAAGTGTAACGTTGAATTTTCTCTAGCATTTCCCTGTTAACGTTCGTTACGAGTAGTGCAAATGCTTTATCCCATCCCATGATTTGTAGTCGTAGTGCTCTATTGTTAAAGAACTTCATCAGCAGCTACTACTATACCAGATCGCAGATTGCAGATCGCAGATCGCAGATCGCAGATCGCAGATCACAAGACATCCAGCATCTATACGTACGAGTAGATATAATAACCATTGGTATACCGGATCAACTTCAACAACAAGCAATGCGTCCTTGTAACAAAATCAATTTCAGTCAATTAGAAAATGTTACACCAACAAAAGCACAGAGAGCAACATAAAGACAACATCAAAAAAAACAACAACAACAAGAAACATTTTTTTAGATATATAACAAAACAATGAAAAGACAAAAAGAAGAAACAGTTTTCATTATTTTTTTACTGAGGCGCCGTCGGAGGAAGACAGACGAAGGCGACAGAGGGGCGACGACACTCGACGGCGCAGGCGCAAAAGCTTTAAATTGAACAAAAATAATTAAATAAATAAAAAGAACAAACATGAAGATAAAGATAAAGATAAAGACAAAGACAAAGACAAAGAGGAACATTGATAAAAGTAAAAAAAAAACGTCTCATTTTATATAGAGAACGAAGAGCGAATTATTAATAATGAATAATGAAGAAGAAAGAGCGAACAATTGTGTGTATAAAGAGTACGCCGTAAAGAATTTTTTTTAAAATAATGTATCCATACTTTAAGCTAAATAAATACATACATACATATATGCAGTTTTCAGTCAAAATGTCAATTGGTGGTTAAAGCCGGGAAAGCAAACCAAAACCAATACCAATTCCGAAACCGAAACCGAACCCGAAACGCGGCACTAACAGACATAAGGTATAATGTAAAATAGTTATAAAGTGGAGGCAAACATTAAAATATAGATTGAAACTGAAGACAAGACACTGAAGATGAGAAGAAGTTACGTAGCTACCATATATGTACGAGTTGCTTTCCGTTTTCCTCTTATTATTGACTTAAAAACATATCAGTTCTAATTATGTGTATGAGTATGCCACACCATCGACAAATACGATACAATTACAATTACGATAACGATAACGATTACGATTACGACTACGATAATGAAATACAATTTAACTAATGTCTAGGCGCTAACGATCAAAGAATCTTTCTTTTAACCGAACCACAAGACACACAAAAAACCAGTAGCCTCGCGCTAAGAAGCGCATAAAAGGGTGAGGCGCATAGGAGGCTCTTGGGAGGCGGGAAATCGAAAGATCGATATATTCGATATCATACAACACCATACACATTGTGGGCCTTCTACACTTTGACGTGCTTTTATATGATAGCAATCTTAAACTTACACAAGACATTTCTATCCGCAGTTTTTGTTTTTTTTTTTATATAGACTTACATACATATGTACATACACCACAGACACCAAGACATACACCGCACACACACACCCGTACACCCGTACACGCGTACACGCGTACACACGTACACAGACACCGTACACTCGACAGAAGAACACGGAATATACATGTATGTATGTACGATGAAGAATACTTACATACAAAAGAACCTTCATACGAACGATCACTTGACTATTTTTGCTATAAGTAAGAAATTCCCCCCAGGAATGTGTCAGTTCGATGTGGCAGAACTCCTGCTGACAAACACCTTTACTATATTGACAATATCTCTTATATATTTTACACTATACTATATGGAAAATTATATATTAATATATACAACAAAATGAAGGAAGGAAGGAAACCAAAAACAAAAGCAAAAAACAAAAAACAAAAAGAACAAGTACGAGTACTGGTACTGGTACGTGTAATACATAAACGAAGACAAGGCGGAGACGAAAGCGAAGGCGAACGTTAAAATTGTATTTACAAGAAATGCGTAACGTAACCAAGCAAAATGAAATCATTTTAATACTTTATACACATAAAAGTCAAAGGAATCTTTTGAGAAAGATAAACATAAAGAGAAAGAGAAAGATAAAGAGTTAAAGGAGTGAAAGTGGCGGATCAGGAGACGCAATTCGCTATTCGTATGAAACTACAAGGCATTCGACAACACGATGATGATGAAAATACATTTATAAAGTGCCCCAAAGCAGGGCCCCCCAGTTTGTAAGTATTCTACCTATGTAAGTAAAGTAATTAAGGAGCACAGGACGAGAATCAATTAAACATACATACATACAACACACCGTATGGCTATACTTTCTACAGAGCCACGAGCTCGGACAACTTTCAGTGCGAATACTTTAAAAAACACAACCAAATGAAATGATATGATATGATATATGATATGATATGAGAATTCTAGCAAGTAAGTCCCAGACGGACACATTGGGTTGATGATGGGTTGATGGTGGATAAAGGAGGTTGGATATTGGATGTTGGATGTTGGATATTGGATTTGGGATGTTGGATGCGAGATGCGAAATGTTGGGGCGCGGGACGCGGAAGGCAATGCCAATATGTGTATATAAGGTCTATACATATATATAACATAAACTGGTACAGTACTACACTTACAGCAAACTATACAAGGTAAAAACATAATAATTAAACAACCAGAAACCGCAACAAACAAACGGAAGTAGCAACAGGAGCACAAGCAGAAATGGAAACGGAAACGGAAATGGAAGGAAGTGGACGGATGATGATGATGATGATGATGACACATACACATAAATAGAAGCATAACATGAATTTAATAAACAATTTTTTTCATTTCTATAAAGAAATCCGGTAACGAATTTGTATATTTACTACTACAGACCGAAGAGAAGAGACAGAAGAATCTTCATAGGACACCCGCTGTCCCGTATATACATATAAAACAAAATGATATATATATATATTATATACATAGTTATATAACCAAGAACAACAAATAAACATATAGTTAAATTCAATAATGTTAAGCACTCGATGAGCAGAGCAGAACAGAACAGAACAGAACAAACTGGCGGACACGCATGCTGGTGGTCAAAGAAATTCAATTAATTATAAGGACCCTCGAGCAACACAGCCGATCAGAACAGAACTATGCGGCCACCACCACCACCACCACCACCATCCAGAACCACAACCATCACCACAACCATCAGCAACACAAGCGCCAACCGCCAACATCCCAGCCACAACATCAGCCACACACCATCTACATTTATTAACAGATGACACCACACAGACACGCCAAAAGGAAAGGGAGCAACCCACACGGAACCCACTCGGACGGCAGCGAAGTTGCATACGTTTTTAGCAGACGCCCGAACGAACATCACACCTCACTCACCTCATCTCAGCCCCATAGAGATCCAGCAGTACATACTATCTATACTTACATATATGCAGGGTAAAGAAATGACAAGAATCACTTTGTTCACAATGTGCCACGTACGAGGAGGATTGGTTGGGTTGGGATGGGATGGGATGGGATGGGCGCGTAAGGTGCGCGGTAAGAGAGAAAAGATAGATAGAGAGGGCGAGCGAGCGAGAGAGAGAAGGCAGGTTAAGATCGGCAGAACAGCAATCGCATATTGAATCACACACAGACACACACACACAAAGAAGAAAACTAAAACATGATTTTAAACAGAATGAAATTAAATAATGGCATAGAGTTAAGCTATGGAACATAAGTTTAAAAAACAACGGCAAAGAAACGCTCTAGAGCAACAAAAAAATAAAACAACAACCAACAAAAAACAAAAAACCAAAAACAAAAACAAAAAACCAAGACAAACAAATATATATATATATATATGAAATAAAAATTATAATGAAATAACTGAGAAATAAATAAATTAATTCATAATGATAAATAAACAAATATGAACATTGTTCAAAAACATAACAGAGAGCATGTGTATTCATTTGGGTGGGGTGGGTGGTGTGACGAAGGGCCCTTGGCTTATTTCCAATTTCCAGATTTCCACCAAAGAAGATTCGTGTGTGACAGACAACAACCAGTTTATTAACCTGAAGCGGGAAGGGGTGGGGGGCGGCAGTACATACAAATCAACTTACAATATCAAATGTCCCGTGCAAGACGTTGAAAGTGACTTAATCATAAACAACAACAAAAAAAAAGGAGAATGACTACAAAGTAAGCAACATTGGTTAATCTCATCTGGACTTCTTGAGCTGCTTGGCCTGCAGCTTCTGGTCCCACCATCGGGCATACCACTTGGCACTGCGCTCGGCACTGGCGTCCGCATCGAACAGTGGCATGTAGTCCATGTGTATCGCGGCGCGCAGTCGGTTGTACATCAGCATTGAGGACGTGTAGGAGGCGATGGCCCGGGGGGAGTAGCGCAAACGGTATTTCGTGTAGGGGTAGGCCACGCGCACCACAACCTCCAGCAGGAGGGCCAGGAAGAAGAACAGGAAATGGGGTACATACCACCAGCTGGTCTTCACCTTGAACCGCTCACCGAGCAGGGCCATCTTCTGGATGAAGCGGGATACGTCGTTGATGCCGGTGTCGTCGGTGACGAACACTGGCAGACCATTGACCGCCTTGCTGGACACCTTCAGGGCCTTGTAGGCACAGAGATGGCCCCAGGCCACGTTGCCGGCGTAGACCAGCTGCTGTTTGCCCCCGACTCCGGCAATGCGCGGGAAGACCCAGCCACGCGTCGACAGATACTCAAAGGTCTCCGTAACAAAGTGGGAGTCGCACTCCCCGTAGGTCAGCGGGGCACGGATAGCACAGGTGGCCAAGTAATCTGCCAGAGAGTTTTAAATTAATGACGCTCCACGACGGCTAAGACGGTAAGCTCAGACTCACCCTCCTGGTTCTGGAGTGGGGCTCCGTTGGAGTTGAGTACGATGTTCTCGCCCCGCAGCTTGCTCGAGGCGTAACCTGCAATCAGGAACTGGCTGTCCTGCTCCCAGAGCGAGGCACCGTCCAAGGTGGGTGTGTCCGTCTTGGATTCCGTTGAATTGATGACGGCCGAGAAGGTGCTGCGGCCCTTGAAGGGCACAAAGCACACGGACGTGCAGCTGGTGTAGACCAACCGCTTCACATTGTTCTGGATGCACAGGTCCACCACGGCCAGGGTGCCTGGGATAGATCGGTGGTTGATTGGAGATGGCACCCTCAAGCAGACTCTCACTTACCCTTCACATTCACACGGTCCAGCTCCTCGTAGTTGGGAGGATACTCGATCTTCACTGAGGCCGCGCAGTGGAAGACCCCATCCACTCCGGCGAAGATATGGCCGAGGCTTTCGCGATCGACGCCAATGTCGCCCACAAAGGTGCGCAGTATGGGCGTTTCCGGATGGCCGATGTTGTTCTTGTAGGGCACAATGTCCAGCGAACGGACTTCTCTGATGCCCAGCTCCTCGCGACGCTCCAGCAGCTGCTTAATGAGGTGCTGACCCAGAAATCCGCTGCCGCCAGTTACGAGCACCACCTCGCCGGCACCGCCACTGCCACTGCTACTGCCTCTGCTACTGCTCATTGCTGCTGGTTTGGTTTCGTCTGATGGTTGATGGTTAATGGTTAATGGGAACTGGCTGGATTGCAAGTACAAGTGCTGGAACGAGACCGAATGCAAGTTAAATTTGTGTGAAGTTTCCGTCAGAATCGCTTTAATTGATGCGCCATGAGACGCGTCTGCCGCAAGTGGTCGAGATTGTCATAAACCTGGGCATATAAGCCATTTAAACCCGCTCATCACGGCCTTCTTTGAGGGTCAGCAAAGCCAGTTTCCCAATGACTAGGCTAGTTTTAAAATGCTCGTCTTACGTGACGATCTGGTACCGGGTTAGCAAAGGTGATATACGAGTATACGACTATGGGAGTATTATTCATTCACATAACTAATTCATGCTCTGTCTGCCTCAAGTCATTATCGTTTCCCTGACTACTCTCATTATCATATGTAGATGGAAAATTGGGCTTACTCGTATTTCGCATTTACTTTTACAACATCCATAATATAATAACTTTTCCTCTAACGTTCATTTCGAGCTTTCGATTTCCTCCTTTGTGTGTTACTCGGCCACGGTCAACATTTTTATGTGATTTTATTTAGCAGCACAGCAGTCCAAAGGCCAGCAACATCTTTTGTGCAGACTCCAATGAAACACTCGCGGCAGAAAGCCAGCAACAACGTCTAACAAATGCGCTAATGCCGACGCTGGCCTGCGGTTACAACACATGCAGCACAATAATTACTACGAACTGGTTTCCATGTCTATTTCGACATTCAAACGTCGCAGCACTTGATCTAGGCACTTCGACTGTTATGGCAAGTCAGAAGAGAATCAAAACTCCATGCAGAACAGCAACCTACTGACGATCCTCAGGTTGGAAGTACCAACAAACTCCGAAACCAGGGAATCCGCTTACCAGGAGATAATACGCTCTATGAAAGTAACAATCCAACAATCCAAACGGTCTGCTTGCCGACTTTGAAATGTCTATGTCTGATGGCTGAAAAGAGACTCTCAGCCAGCAACAGGTGGGCTTTCGTGAGCTTTCGATAGGTAGCACCGCTTGCCTATCGATCGCGAGTGCCATGCAATCGATGGGCGCGCAAGAGGTAAGCTTTTGAAAATGCTGGTAAAATGTAATTTTTATTCAACAACAATTAAATGAATGTGGACAGTAAGTACGCTTAATGTTACATAAATAGTTGTCTTCATTTTGTTTTCCCCAGGCATCATGGGGGGTGCATAGGCAATTGCAGAGTTCAATAAGTACAGTTATAATTGTTTTCGTTGCGTTTCTCTCTTTACAAACTCTTCAGGTTACGAACATTAAGGTAAACGAGAAGTAAAAGGCCGTCGATACAAATGACTTTGGATTACGAGTTAGGATTAGAGTTTAGGATTAGGTGCACTTAACCATTAACAACAGATATACAACAGGTATATGGAATACGGTTACGGTTACGTTTACGATTACAAATACGAATACAAAACGGTGTTTAGTATAATTAAAAATTCTGTTCACATTTCGGTTTGGTTTATTACAGCAATATCATGTAAATGCCAATGTAAATGTAAGTTCATATATGCAATATATGCGGCTGTATATAGTTGTAGATAAGTAACTTCCTCTTAAGTACTGACGACTGTTAAGTACTGTACGACTGTATTGACTGCTGGCATTGATTACATTGCACGGGCAAACATAAATAGTGGGATACGGGGTACATTAACATTAGATTACACATTACAGATTACAGAATACACATATGAATAGACTACAATTATCTATCAATTTCAATAGTTAAATATAAAAAAAAAACACACACATCTCAGTTTTCATTTATCATTCTAATGCTATTTAGATGCATTTTGATGCATAATTGGAGTGACGTGAAGCGATGAATTCTGAACTCAACTCAAGTTCTATGGGATGGTAATAGTTATAGTTATAGTAATAGTAATAGTAATTGTATTATAACATGAATGCTGATTGTGTACATTAAACTAGCTGTATGTTTGTCGTGTATATGTGTATATAGAAGTATATATGTATTTAAGTATATATAGTACGCATAACGCATAGGTATTATGGGTGTGCCGTTTCCAGTAGCAACATTTCAACTAACATTATTTACTTTGCTATTACACGTACGATTCTTTATTAGCTATTATTGTTGTTATTGTTTTTTGTCGCCATTCCACAGTTTACGGTTAGGGTATCTAGGGTATCCTTCCAGCCAGCTATCCTGTCTGCCAGTCTGCCTGTCTGCCTGTCTGAAATTCAGTACGACAATGCTGAGGGCGACCGGGAGCCGACTGTGAAATCTTTATACACCGAAAACACAGAAATCTGCGGAAGAAATGGTCGAAATGTCAAATTAAAAATACACAAATAACTCATGTTCCCATATCCATATCCATCCCATGCCATCCCCTCAATTTGCCATAGTTGCCAATATTCATATGGGCCACTTTAATTGCCGACTTGCGTCACAGTCAAGAACAGAACTGCAGCATGGCCCTGGCAGGCGGCCAACAACTAAATACAACTTGGCAGCATCTTGTGGGTGCCGAAAATGGGACACCATGTGCTCTACTGTGCTCTACTGTGCTCTTCTGGGGCGGGACAATGACGATGACGAAGCCAATGAGTTATCAGTTCAAGAGCAAACGCCCTTATCAGAGCAAAGTAAATCCCAAAATGAAGTAATTGATGTGTGGATGCTTGCAGTGCATATTTATCCGTATCTTTAGTTCTATGAATACCCCAGCGGAACCCTTTACCTTGTCTTTTAATTGCTGGCACAGTTTCTGGCCATTCATCAGCAGCAGCAGCACATCGTTAAGCCATTGGACAGAGGCCTCCGCCTGCCGGGAATCGAACCGCATCGTGCCCTGGTTGTTAAGCAGCTGATAGACCGCAATGATGAGCTTGTGGCTTTGCAAATAGAAGCTGACGGCCAGATCCTCGGGGAGGTTGGGCACCAGCGACTTCATGTTTCGCCCCTTGATGAGCTCGTCGATCGGCTTCTTCTTGGGCACCAGCAGGCTGTTGCGGCCCCGCTGCAACGCATCCAGAATGTTGCCTATCACATGCAGTACTTCATCGGAGGTTCTGGCGTGTGTAGCATGAGGAAATGAGTATTAATAACAATGTCAGATCGCATCTCGAAAACAATGTCGAATGTGACTCACTTGAAGTGATAAGAGTCATCAACGTCGTCAATGTGATTGATTGCTGTCTGTAGATGATTAGCGGCATCCTGAACCTGCTGCAGCTTCCATGGCGAGTCTTGTGTGATTGAGGTACGTTGCGTTTGGCTTGGAGCTTTGCACAGCTTAAAGCTAATATCCTGCAAGCACACACGGTTAGTCATGCATAGGTACACGATACATATAATGATAAACGAAACTTACCGCCTGTGTTATGGCATCGCCCGTTAGGGTTAGGACCGCCTTCAGCTGATCGGGCGACACGGTGAGTATAAACTTTTCAGTCTTCTTTCCCTCATTTTCGTAGAGCGGCACAGGAAATCGATGCGCACACTCCTCCAGTGGGGCACAGGTGCGATGGGTCGGGTCGGTTTGAAATGGGTGCGAGATTAGCTATCTCTCGGAGTTGTTGCTTTGCATAGTACTTACCACCAGAATGGTTCGCAGTTGTTTCAATATCGCGTGTACTTCTTGCCGCAACACCCATTCGAATTCAATTTGCTGCGGCGGGAATGTTTGCATATTTGTTTGTGGGTTTGTTCGTATGTTTTGCGATAGCGCCAGAGCCGTACAGCAGAGCAGAGCAGAGCACAGCACAGCACAGCACCCAACCACCGCCACAGAAATAGGTCGTAGTCGTCCCAGCAGACAATGGCACGTTCCGTGAACAAATCAATAATGTCAGAATTTGGGGGGGTAGCGAGGGAACGAAGGAAAAGCAGACACAAAATCGATCAATAATCAATAATGGCTATAGGGGCACGCACAATGATTAACCCGATTAATTGCACTACATTTCGGCAACGGCACTCCGTCCGTCTGTCCGTCTGTCCGTCTGTCCGTCTCTCCGTCCGTCCCGTCGATCGTTGTCATGGTTTTTTAATTTACGTACCAGATTCAGGGCCTCCTCCCGCTCCGTGTCCACGAGCATTTTCATTGCGCTCTTCGGCTTTTTCCGCGCTGGGATGTATCTGCGTTTGTTCTCAGCAACGCCAGCAATTTGTATTGTGAGCGCTGTAAATTTTGTTATTATTTTAGTTGTTGTTGTTTAATTAAAATACTGAACGCGCTAGTGTTGATAAGCGTGCGAAACTAAGTGGGTGAACCAGGGCTGCCTAGCCAGCTCTTTTATAGCTAGTTTGATTGTTGAACAAATTTGACATTTCTATTCGCTTGAAGTTGGGATTTTTTAAATATTTATTTTACTATTGATTGCTACATTTTGTTTTATGTTCCAGACTACCGGCAAAATATTTGAAAATAGTTCTAAGAATTGTACTTAAAAAACAATTTAGAGCTGGCTATAAAATAGCTGATTTTGCAACAGTAGTGGGAGCACGCAAGCCGCTGTAAAGTGTGCGTGCTGTTAACGCACTGAAATGTTACCGATGGGCTAGTGCAAGCTGACTGCTGTGACACTCGGTTGGGACTGTTTGAAATTCAAAAATGATTCAAAATTGTACTTACGTTTACGAATTGGCGGAGGCGTTGTCAGCAGAGCCGTTTCCGGCACCGTGTTCAGGACATGTTGGTGGTACCCGCTGCCGCTGCGCTGGCGGTGGAGCGGCTGGAACGACCAATTCGTTGTGGGGCTGAAAAAAAAGGAGTAGAGAGCGCAGAAAGACCACGTACTGTTTTTATTTCAAATTATTTCGATTTGTTTGCGTTGGCGAATTGAGTTTGCGTTAGATTTTGGCTTGATTTGATTCAAACTCCGGTGCTAATTGGCACACGGCAGTTGTTGCTGTTGTTGTTTTTTTTTGTTTTTTTTTGTTGTTGTGTGACTCACGTCACACGGCATCCCACAGCTTTCGGCGCTGACGTCGGCGTCTGGTTTCCGCCAACCAAACCAACTGCAAAATTTACCCGATTACCCGATTCGTACGAACTGCATTCGCATGCGCATGCATATATGCATATACGGCGGGGTTCCCATCGAATCGGATCCACTCCGCTGCACCATGCGCCGAGCGGAGACGAGACGGGACGGGACGGGTCCGGGTCCGATCGGATTGCATTGAATCACTCGCTTCGCGGCTGCAGCGCGTGTCAGCACTCTTTCAGACATGGCAAGAATTACAAAACCGACTGCCTGCCCAAAAAACAAAAAAAAAACAAAAAACAAAAAATAGCAGCTTATCAAGCCACAAAATGCTGGCCTACACACACACACACACAATCACTCACTCAATCACTCACTCACTCACTCACTCGCACTGATACACGCACAAATTTACAACAGCCAAGCCGTTTATCAGGTCCATTTTTGTTTTATAATTTATTTGATAAGCCAATGTCAAGAAAAATGAAAAGGCCACAAACAAGAGTATCGCATCGGATTGAGTGGGGCTTTTAAAGCATTTATGCCATCATAAATTTTATGGGCACGGCCGTTCCGGCGGTGGCGGTGGCGGCGGCGGCGGCTGCTTTTAGCACGTTCACATTCTTTTTGGCCAAAACAAACAGAACAGAGTTGTTATTATATAAATAACGGTTGGCACTGGCACTGGAGCACTTTCTTTTACCTCTGCGGCATATTGGACGGATGGATGGGTGGTTGGATGGATGGAAGCTGATCCCCTCGTACTCCCGCTGCTTTGCTGCTCTGCTGCTCTTCTAATGAAGATACTCGTACTGCTGCTTCTTTATCAATTGCAAACACTTGTGGCGCGTACTACATACATACATACATATATCACGAGACAGTGTCAAAGGCACGACGGGGTGTTGGGTGCTGGTGCTGGTGGTGGTGCTGTTGTTCGGGAAAATTGTGTGGCCCCTTTGGGTTATGTTCCGTTTGGTTGGAAGTAGAAGCCGAAGCAGAAGCAGAAGCAGAGGTAAGAGGTAGAAGCAGAAGCAGAAGCGGTACGCGGTACGCTCTACCCTGAGCGCTCAATGGCAGCGGAGCCGATGGCAGCAGCAACGATAGCGACAAGAGCAGCGGCAACAATGACGGCTGACAGCGGACGGCGGCGTCCGAGGCCAATGCTCGTTTGTAGACTTGTAGAGTTAACGTGGTTAAAAGTTGTGGAAGCTTTCGGCAGCTTTCTTCAGCTGCTGCTCAACAGCTCGGCTGTTGCTGTTGCTGTGGCTCGGCGGTTGTTGCTTGGCGGTTGGTGGTCGGCGGGTGGTGGGTGGCGGGGGGCGGACGATGGCTTTTTGCTAGCGGCTGCAAGAAGTGGACAGACAACAGGTTGGTGGTTTGTTGTTATAGCATAACACTTTATTTTTTGCATACACAGCATTCCGATGTTGCTGCTCTTTTAGTATAAAAAAGTAGTACAAAAGTTCTATTTCTACTAGTATTTGGCATTATTTTGTTGGATTTGTTTGCACTCCGACCGAAACACAAGAGAATACAGGGGATGGAGGAGGGGTGAAACAAGTGTGCAAATATAAACAGTCAAACGTGTGCCCAACAGGTGTATAGGTCTGTTTGTGTGTGTGTGTGTGTGTGTGTGGTGCAGGTGTCTGTACTGGACGTGGGTGTGTGTGTAAGTGTGTGTCTGTGCCTGTGTATGTGTATGTGCCTGTGTATGTGTTGGGGGCCGTGGGCGTGGTCGTGGGCAAAAGACGCAGTGCGTCTATTTACTCGCCGGTCATCATCTCCATGAATTCTGTAAATTAAACAAAATGACAGACATTAAACCGATGCCAGAGGCGCACATAACAACCGCTATATGCATTTATAAATAAATACTCGTATTCCATAAACACGAGAGTGG
This sequence comes from Drosophila helvetica, assembly GCA_963969585.1. Classification (NCBI taxonomy): domain Eukaryota; kingdom Metazoa; phylum Arthropoda; class Insecta; order Diptera; family Drosophilidae; genus Drosophila; species Drosophila helvetica. The sequence goes on along the minus strand of OZ018401.1, from coordinate 54,606,819 downwards.
AAAATAATGATACGGAGGCGAGAAATGTGTATGGAAAATGTTGTGCCGAGTGGGACGGCGGAATCGAATTTGTATGTCGCGCCTAAAAATAGCCAGCGATATGCTCCATGAGAGATGTGATCAAGTTGTCATAATCGAGCCATCTCAAGATCACCACCAGCCAGCATCGGCCGGCCCCACCACCACCATCATGATCATCATCATCGTCTCATCGTCATTATGATCTTCATCCTCAGCTGGCCCCAATGATCAAAATCGAATTTATGATTGCCAGATTGTGTGGGCGGTTGGCTGTGGGTGAATGGGTGTAGATATGGGTATGGATGTGGGTGTGGGGATTTAGGTGTGGGTGCGTATATGCTTGGGGTGGGGCAGCGAAACGCAAGCCACTAGAATGAATGAAAATACTGTATGGAGGCCGCGGCGACTCACCGTCGAAATCCACTGTACCGGAACCATCACTATCGATCTCTTCAATCATCATGTTGAGTTCCTGGTCGGTCAGCTGGTCGTCGAGCTCCTTCAGGATCTCCTTCAGGCAGGTGGTGGGGATGAAGCCGTTGCCCTGCTTGTCGTACAGGCGGAAGGCCTCGCGCAGCTCCTTCTGCATGGCCTCAGCATCCTCCTCCACAATGAATTTGGCAGCCAGCTGCACGAATTCACCGAATTCCAAGCGACCGGACTCTACGAAAGTCAAACAGATGTACATATGTACATATAATTAGCTGCCGAAACTGCTGGAAACTGCCTGAGCTGAGTCGAAAATACAGCTAATGATAGGGCGCAAATTTACGATGATCATAAATCACTGACTCTGACAGAGTGAAATTTGATCATCAATTTTGGCCAGGCGACAATGAATCATATTTTCACTCATATTTTCTGAACTTTAGATCACTTACTGTCCTCATCGACCTCCTCGATCAGTTCCTCCAAGATCTTCTTGTCGAAGGGCTGACCTGCGAATTAATGAAATGGGACAAATTTAGGTGTGACGGTGACGTCGCAGGACTCGTATTCGCCACTTCTGAACTTACCCATCAGACGGAGGATATCGGCAACCATTTCGGTGGGGATAGAGCCCGACTTCTGGTGATCGAAGCTGTTGAATGCCTTCTGGAGCACGGCAATCTGCTCGGGGGTAAGATCTTCATCCTGGTTCAATCGAGAAGTACACAATAATTAATATCCCATTAGGACGAAACGCTTTGGTGGGGCCTTACGACGCTGCTCATGTTGGGGCTGTTTGCTATCTTTTTAAATTTCGATCTGTATCTGATCTGATCTGATCACAATCTCACGAGCCGATCTCCGTGGAATCTTCGTACCTACTACGACGCTGCGCGGATGCGTTTTCCAAAATATAGCACAGAAAGAACATCGGGATCGTCTATCTGAACTTGCCACATACAGACACCCGAACACGAACACGATCCCCGAACGTCCGATCGGTGTGTACACATACATATACATACATACATGTGTATGTAGCGCTTTTCCACGCCGATGCCTGTATTTTATTGTTTTTTAGAAATAACTGTAAATGTGCTATCGGAAAAAGCAGAAATAAAACGCCTAGAGCAGATCCCAGCGTGCTCGTGGACAAAGGAGAGGGCGACGACTGACTGAGAGCCGTATAGTGGTTTTCCATGGAAAGCGATCGCGGATGGAGTGGGAAGCACAAGAGCCGGAGAAGACGCCACAGAACCTGCATACTCGTACATATGTACGTACATATGTGTTCTAGCCAGCTATAATGCGATGCGTTGCGTGTTGTGTTCTGTCCATGGAATCGGAATCGGAATCGGGTAAACAAACACACACAAGCACGGATCCATCTCCAACCTGTGGAGTAAATAACACCCGAGCATGCGTGCTCCAGACAACGCATAGGTATTCCCAGGTATTCCACGGTGGATTGTGAGCACATTTTTAGTGCGCTTGCTGGTCCAGAGTGTGTGTAGTGCATCACGTTTGGGGAGAGGGGCAGATCCCTACCTCGAATAGTCACAACTTCGGCTACGTCACGGCTACGTCTGGTTGCCCCACAATCTCCCGTCTGGTCTGGCTTGCCCTCTTTCCCACAAATATAGATATAAAATGTATCGCATGGCAAATGCCCTAAATAAGTTTCTGAATTTTCGGAAACTCTTCGGATCTGCCTAAAAATCTCCGTACTTTTTATACCTGCTACTTGAAGGGTTTATTTCAATTGCTCCCTTGTTTCTTTCGATCTTATCTTATAGTGAGCATGAGCCCCAAGCTCAGCGGAGCACCTTCTCTCCTGGAGGTGCTCCCATCGCTTGCCTCTGGCTTGCCATCCTGACCAAGATCAGCAGCGTGCCACATTTGATATTCGATTTTTGGTGGAAGTGGATATGCGTAAGACCCAGAAGAAAGCTTTTCCGACATATGTACATATGTATAACCAAGTCTATTTGGCTGTGTCTGTCCGTCTCCGAGACTCCTGTGATATCACACTGAATCAAGTTTGTTTCTATGTTTTGCCATGCCCCGCCCGCCTCCACAAAGGACGATAATCTGTGGCTTCCACAATTTCGAAGAGACGAGAAATTCATAGAGAATGGGTGCATTCACCAGCACCACTTGATCAGCGATCATTGATCTTTATGATAAAATTTTGGCATAAGTTCATGGATCACAAGTAGCGTTTAAACAGTACTCTCCATACGATAAGTAAGATATGTAAGATATGTATGTATGTATGTATGTATGTATGTATGTATGTATGTATGTATGTATGTATGCATGTATCATTCGCGTTCACCAGCACTCAAAACCCAATCAATGCCATATTTCACTGATCGCTGATCAAGTTGTGGTGGTGAGCGCTCCGAATGACTATAATAGTTCTAATAATATAAAAAACTGAACGAATCGAAATACCAAATGCTTGGTTTATAAATATCGTCGAATCCGGACCACCCCGTTCGATCTTCTTTCCGTTGTTCAGCTCGCGCCTTTAAGATGCGCGCAGTGAATTGACATTTTTTCCTCATACTTAAAGTAGCGTTTCGTATTTCTTATATTTCTCCAGCAGCTTCTTCCAGGATGGAGTCTGGTGTCCCAGGTATGGGAGGTCCCAGTGAGAAGTTCCTCAACTCAATTCGATGGTACTGTCACCAGCAACATTCAGCCTATTTGCCTGCAGAAGCAGCAGGAGCACACGATCGCCAGGACTGTCTGTCGCCGTCATCGCCATTCCTCTTCCTCTTCTTCCTGTAACGACATTTGGCAACAGACCGTTGTTGTGCAAGCACTGAGTGCAGCTGTTGGAATTCTGTTAAGGCACAAAATGTGCTGTGGGGCGCAAAATGTATTCTTAAGTCAGCCTCCAATGAAATAAGCTGTATTATCAAATTGGTTAAACGGTTATTGGATACTTGAGTTGTACATATATTTTGCTGTGGAATTTTTATCAAATTTTGATGGCTTTGATAGTGTCACAGCAGCTATCTTATAGTTTCATAGCAACCAGCTTATATTCTCGCAGCAGTCAGCTTGTCTTTATTTACCTTACGTTGTTCTCTTCTTGATTGACCCTATTCTTAACGAGCCAAAAGTATTATCATATTATCTGTCATGAAAAAGTATCTTATTATTTGTGTGATCTTTTTCTGCTGATCATGATGGATCAATTTATTCATCATAATCACTAATCATTTGCGCTTACCAGAACTATCTTAAGAGATCCAACTATCCTTCACACCCAAGTTTAATTCACGATCGTTTTATGCCCGGTACCCTAAGAGTATAGGTATTCGATTTGTCTTGATACAGTATACATATATATTCTTGATCAGCATCAATAGCCATGTCTGTCTGTCCGTCTTCATGAGCGCCTAGATCTCAGAGACTATAAAGGCTAGAGCAACCAAGTTTTGTATGCAGACTCCTGTAATATCTGTTACAAGTAAGTTTCAAAATTTCGCGCCGCCACAGCAAAAAGGATGACATTCTTTGGCATCCAAAATTTTGAAGAAACGAGAAAACCAAAAACGCAGAACCATGGAGAATGGCCACACCTAGCAGATTGTCTAATCTGGATCAGATCGGATCATTATTATAGCCAGAAGGAACAAATGAAATTGTAGGGACTACACTGATGCACGAAACTTTTTTTTTTATAAATTGTAAAAATGTTGTATAAATTGAATAAATCATGAGCTCACATATAAACTAACTGAGTATCCGGGTATAAATGTAGATAAATATTTAATATTTTAATTTTATAATATTTTATATCTTGTAATATGTATATGTATATAATAAATATATAATATGTGCATATGTATATAATAAAGTATTCAAATAAATTACACTCCAAGGTCTCCCGCACAGCCACCCACTCAGCCCAATTTTCATTTATTTTTGTGGCGGCGCGCACAGTGCATTCTCCCCCTCTCGCAGTTGTTGGCTCACGCACACACACAAAACTACAACAAAAAACAACATGGGAACAGGTGCACAGAAAGCAAAGGACGCTGTCGCGCAGCTAAGGAGAAAATACGATACGAAATAACTGTGCACACACAAAACGTTGCTTGTTGTTGGGGAGGTTCTGCTTGTGCGTATTACACATACATACGTATGTACATACATATTTACATAGTTCTATATGAGCTTGGAGGGGTGTTTGTGGCAAAGGCTTTTTCGCCGTCAGCGGGGCTTACAGCATCCATCCCTTGATTTCTGTAGGGCAGGAACGACGAACAACATACCAACATACCTTGTCTCTCTCTCCCACTCACTCCTGTGCATCTCTCTCCGCAATAACAATGAAAGTGCGATTGCCTGCCCTGCCATAAAAAAGTCTATTAAGCTGTCAAGTTTTGACACTCATAAAACCATCAAACAAGTCAAACGAACAGGTTCACAGCAAAATGTGCTCGCTGAACGGCTGTCAACATTTTTCGGTTCATCCTGGCGGCTTTCTGCACGCACACACAGATAGAGGCACACTCGCTAGGAGGTTGTGTGTTGTGTGTGTTTCATATTTTGTCCCGTCCCCAAATGCCGGCAGACTTATTCATGGGAAGTAACAGGCTGGGACACCCTGTGCGAGCTGTCCGTCAGGAGAAGGCAGGACGGGAAGATTCCTGAGGGGAGTGCAGTCCTTTAATTGTGATGACAAGAAGGGGGCCCGACAGCCCAGGATAGCATCTCTTCCCTCCCACATATTCCCAGTCTGACATTTGTGCCCACCCTCATCCTTATTAAAGGCGCCGTGGGGCTGCAGCCCTCATGCGTTTCATGAAAAAGAGGGAATTTTATTTTTGTTTTCTTATCTTTTATTGATTTCATGAAGTGCTGTAGAGCATGAGCGGAGCGGAGCATGTGGGGGCGGTGCAAAATTTTTAAATGCACTTGTAGCACAGGAGTTTGGAAAGAAAGTTTGGTTGCTCTAGCTCTTATAGTCTCGGAGATCTGAGACATGGCTATATCGACTCGGCTACTGCTGCTGATCCAGAATATATATATTAATATATATAGACTTTCTGAAAACGGAAACGCTTCCATCTGGGCGCTACATAAGTCCACTTTCACGATTTTTAGCAAATATAATGATTTTTAGTTGCGAAAATCGTAAACAAATAGATATTCTTTTTTTGGGTGCCAATCTGATGGCAGGACTCTCCAGATCACAAAAAGACAGGTAGAAAGAGAAAAAAAACACCATCTTAATGAATCGAAATTGACGCTCTGTTAAAATATTCATAGTTCTTTTATTTAATATCTTCGCCTTCCTAAGACTGATTATGTATATAAACAATAATCTTTAAACTATTTTGAATAAAAGATGCATCGGTATTGGGATTACAGCTTACAAACAATTTTGTATATTCAAAAAATACCAATATTTGAGCTACTTGTAAATATTCGATCTAAAAAATTCTATCAATCAGAGCTAATTACAATTTTGGCCAATCGTTTTAATATTACAGACAATCAAAATACAGTTTTGGTAACACTTAAAATTGACATTTAGTATGTTGAATATTTCGTGGTAATCAAAATAGTTTCTCCCAATGTTTTCAACACTTTGCTTCAAATTCAGTTCTACAAATATGCTTAACACGCTATTGATATCAATTTGTATATGCAGTATATTACTCGTATTTAGAATTATTGCAACCTTCGATATGGTGAACCTTCTCTTGGAGATGCTCTACTGCAGACAGTGTCCAATGCACAATGACAGCACAATATTTCCTTAACAGAACAGGAAGAGGTGTATAGGTACTATTTTGAATATGTGTTCGCTTAGGGCATTAGTCGTTTAGTTAATGAATCGAATGAGCATAGGTGTATGTATAAAACGAAAGACATTTACAAAAGCGAGGCCGACACTCTGGGTTGTATAGGGCCCCCAAAATAAAAATTTACAATACAATTGAGCATACACATCTTACATCGTACTCCTATGACATACATATTCTGAACCAACTGACGACCTATTAAGCAATCACGTATCGAATGCAAGACGCTCATTCTACAAAGACATAAGACAGACACAATACACAACTAAACTGCTATCGAATAAATTAGTCTAAAATGCAGACGCTTTAAAATATCATGGTTCGCATTAGTTGCAACTTAAAAACATCTATTCCACGTGGCTGGTGGAGTGACTGTGGGGTAACGCAGTGGTGTGGTGCTTATTTGCGGAACTCCGGACTGGAGCTTGGCGAAGCAGTCGACACATTGTCGATGTTGGTGTTGGTGTTGTCGAAGCTCTCGTGCTGCGGTTCTGGCTCTGTTGGTGGCTCTGGCTTGGTCAGCAGCACGGTCATGTTCTTCAGATTGTTGGGTTTCTCCTCGTCGTGGTTGATGTTGAGCATGGTGTCGTTCATGCGATGATAGTGGGGCTTTTGCGAAGTGCTTGGTCGGGAGTAGTCCAGGTGATCGTATTCCCCTATGAAAAGTATAAGATAAGGAATCGTTTTAGTATGTAAAAACAAACTTTCGTTCGCAATAGACAATGAACAGGATGGAAAACGGGTCAGACAAGCACTAAAATACACAGGATCGATGCCTAACTACACATGGCTTACCCTCTGGAAACAAAATCTTGCTATAAATTTTCACTGATTTTGGCCAAAATGTATGCAAATGTGGAATACATGATTAGTTGCAAAAGCGTCGAAAAAAGTTTGAAAAAATGGAGAAAACGTACCGGGATCCTTGTAGCCCTCCTTGTGCTTGATCTCATCGTAGACATGCTCCTCCTTCAGGGAATCATTGTACACATTCGGATTGGTTAGGTCCGCATTCAGGTTCTTGTTGAGCAGATCGTGGTTATAGTTGATCGAGTAGCTTCCCACTGTGGACGGACAGGACACGTCTAATCGTTAGCCACCACCCATAGACATCCATCGATCTGATCGCACTTACCTCGGCCACTGGCATTGGAGTCGTCGCCACCGTATTCGGTGCTCAGCGTGCTCCTCTGGTCGAAGTTGTTCATCTTCCGCGCATTGTTCTGCAGTAGGCGCGTCTCTGCCTGCATCCCGTACACGGGATTGTCAAAGTTGTGGTTGCTGGGCGGCCAGGTGGTTCCTGTCTCATGTGTGTAGTGCACGTGGGCGATCTCTGTTTTCAGATTGGACACCCTGCGTCTGTAGTAGAAGAAGACGGCGAAAATAATGAAGGCGAAGAGAGTGAGTAGCACTAGGGTGAGTGCAACGCTCGCTCGTCCCGCTGCTGGAACAAATGGATGAAAGGGTATAGGATTAATAGGATTCCAGGATTTCCAGCATAGGATTGAGGCAGGACTCACACTCATCGCTGGCCACGGCGATGCGCTGGGATGCAATCAGCTCGTCGCAGTTCTCGCCCGTGTAGCCGCTACGGCAGACGCACCCGTTCGCCGCATGGCACTGGAAATTGGCCGACGGACACGCGCAGGCGTTCATGCAGTGCTCGCCGTAGAAGCCCTCTGGACACACCTCGTCGCAGCGGGTGCCGGTCCAGCCGGTCTCGCAGATGCACATGCCGTCGTTCTTGCGACAGACCTTGTGGTGCAGGCAGCGGCACCGCTGGGCACATCCCTGGCCGTACGTGTCTGTGGGGCAGGACTCGTTGCAGTTGGCCCCCGTCCAGCCGGGCAGGCACTGGCACTGGCCACTCACATGGTTGCACTCGCCCCCATGCTCGCAGTTGCACTTGAGCTTGCAGCCGGGGCCATACAGTCCAGCGGGACACGGATGCTCGCAGGTGAGGCCTAGATACCCAGTGCGGCAGAGGATCTCTCCCGTGATGTGGTCACAGCTCTTGTTACCTACGAAGCAAGGACAGCACGTGCATTATTAGAGGATGGACGATTTATTCCCACACGACTCCCACGACCTACCATGCAATATCTCTGGACAACGCTCCTTGCACTCCATCCCGTAGAAGCCGGTCGGACAGGGCTCGTTGCAGTCGACACCGGTCCAGCCGGGCGAGCAGATGCAGTTGCCGTTATCCGGATCGCAGGATGAATTGTTCAGGCATCTGCAAACTTTATCACAATTTTCACCATAGTAACCGGTCCGACAGTTGGTCTCGCAATGAACGCCTTGGGTGTTGGGTGTTGGGCATCAGAAGACAAGGACAACAGGACGACAAAAAAATACCAGAAACAGAAACAGAAACAAACGAGTGCAGAGCCAGAAAAAGCTAATTAAAATTTGTAAAACCAAACGAAATGCATGCAAAAATGATAGATAGATAGATGGATAGATGTATATCCATTACTGGATAGAGGGGGGTGTAATGGGATGCGATGGATGAGTGCTACCGGTTAGTGCTATGATCTGTCTGTTAGCAGGGATTCAATCGGGAGCTATTCCAGATTTTCTTTATTGAAACATGAACGGATGAGGCAGATGATCTGAGGTGAGGGGAGGGCGTGGAAAGGTGGATGGAATCCCAGATAGTACCTCCCCAATCCTGCTTGCAGACGCAACGCCCGTTGGTGGCGTCGCAGGCCAGGCTGTTGTGCTGATCGCACTGACACTTCTGACTGCACTCGTGGCCGAACTTGCCCGCATCGCACTTCCGCTCGCAGCGCTCGCCTGTCCAGCCGGCGGCACAGGTGCAGGTGCCGTTCTGGGGATTGCATGCGGCATTGTTGTGGCAGTCGCACACGCTGAGGCAGTCCTGCCCAAAGTGGTTCAGGTCGCAGGGCCTGTCGCACTTGATGTTCTTCCAGCCGGCGGTGCAGAGGCACTGGCCCGTCTCCGGTACACACTTGGCCCCGTTCTGGCAGTCGCAGCGCAGGGCGCAGTCCTGGCCGAAGGTCCCTGGTGGGCAGCTCTCCTCGCAGGTGGGTCCCTGAAAGCCGGCAGCGCACAGGCATGTCCCATTGACGGGGGAGCACTTGGCCCCGTTCTTGCAGTTGCAGGTCTGTTCACAGTTGAGGCCGTAGCGCAGGAAGGTGCAGGGGCGCGTGCACTGGGCACTGCTCCAGCCAATGCTGCACTGACAGCGTCCCGTCTCCGGGTGGCACAGCTCCGTGTGCTCCATGTCGCACTCGCACGTCTGATTGCAGTCCGGCCCGTACTTGTCCCTCTCGCAGATCCGCTCTTCGCAGCGATCCCCGCGCCAGCCCGCGTTGCAGATGCAGGCCCCGGTGGCCCGGTCACAGGCGGCGTCGTTCTCACAGCTGCAGTTCTGGGTGCAGTTCAGGCCGAAGGTATTCAGGGGGCACTCGTCGAAGCAGCGCTCCCCCAGGTAGCCCGGCGGACACTCGCACTGTCCACTGATGTGGTGGCAGGGGGCTCCCTTGTAGCACTCGCAGGAGAGCTCGCAGCCGGGGCCGTAGCTGCCCACGGGACACTTGTTGGCGCACACGTCACCCGTCCAGCCCGGATTGCAGATGCAAGCCCCGCTCTCCGGCTGGCACTCGCCGTCGTTCTGGCAGGGACAGTCCTGCTGGCACTGGGCCCCGTGCTTTCCGTCCGGACAGCGCATATCGCATCTGATTGGGAGGGGCGAAGGGGAGATTAGTATGGGGGTTCTCGGTTTCGTTTCTCTTGCCACGTTCTGGTGGACACTTACAGGGGACCCGTGAACCCGGGCGCACAGGAGCACTCGCCCGAGACGTGATGGCACTTGCCGCCGTTCTCGCAGCGGCACTCCTCGAAGCAGTTGGCGCCGAAGCGCCCCTCCGGACAGACATCGGCACACCTGGCGCCCGTATAGCCCTTGGCGCACTCGCACTCCCCGCTGAACGGCTCGCAGAGGGCGTTGTTCAGGCAGTCGCACTGCATCGAGCAGTTCCGTCCGTACCAGCCAGGGGGGCAATCTGGCGTGCAAAAATGTATACAAACAATCTGGATTAGGAGCGGATCTCTCTGCATAGGATCTCTCTTTCTTTGTACAGGAATAGACGTTAGACGGGATGCTGCGACAGTTATTTGCTGCTTTCTCTTGCTATTGGTATTGCTTTGCTTTGCTGGGGCTACTAAAGCCACGCCACGCACCGGAGTACTCCTCCCGGATGCGTGTCGTGTGTGAGTATAGATTGTCTAGAATCTAGATCCTGCGGGGGGACTGCTTGTGTGGATAGGTGTGAGAGAGGACTGGGTGTGTGTGTGGATGTGTGTGTGTGTGCTCTTGGTTAGACTAAAGATTTTAATTTAAACAACAAAAAAGGAGAAAATCCGAATAAAGCTACAAGCTACAGGCTACAAAGCGCACACAATATCGCATATCGCATATAGAATATAGCAATAACAAAAAGACTACAGTTATACAGAGGTGCATATCATCGGCGGGCCGAAGATGGCCGAAGATACCCTTGCAGAGGCTTCTCATGGCTAACGATCCGAATTCGATTATGCTTCAATAATCCCACACTGAACCCCCAATGAGAAATGTTCCGCTTTGTTTGGATCTCCTAGCGACTTTAAATTTGGATGGTAATCGCGGTTTCAAATCGAACCAACAAATAACGTAAATTCTCTAGAGTCTAGATGGATAATGGATAATGGTTTGTGGTATGGCATCAGCGTTGTTCCCTCTGGCTCTTGAAGTAGTAGTAGCGATTGCCGATTCCGGGCTGCTGCATGTGCTCCCGGAACTGCGCCAAGTCGAAACTATTCGGATCGAAGTGAAAGGGGACCTGGTCAAGCACTGCGCTGTGGCTGGACACGGACTCCACTATCTCTGGCGGGATAGTGAGTTTCGTTTTGATGCCCAGCTCCGCCCAAATGTCGTACTCCTCCTCCTTTTCCGACGGCTGGGTCAGGACAGAGGTCTCGCTGGGCGTGCTGATCAGAGGGGGACGCACCTTGACGCACTCCGCCCGGCGGGTTATTTCGTCCTCGAGCTTCTGCGTCAGCGGATGCCTGATGCTCTTGATGAACTCCTTTATGTCCTGCTCCGTTTTGGTCTCGTCCCCGATGTAGGAGTGATCTCTCTGGAAGCCGTTGCGCCTCACTATGAGAGCCGCCTCGAACTCCTCGTCGCTGTCCAGGTCGCAGGCGCGGCAGTCAAAGTGCGTGACCTTCTGGTTAGTCTCCAAGGCGCAGATGAGTCTCCGACCCACGATGCTGTTGAGCGGAATGGCCGCCATGTCCAGTCGTCGCAGAGGCGGATGGTTGCGCAGCAAATAGCCAAGACTCTCCGCCACCACCTCCTTGCTGGCCGTAATGGCCGTCACATTGAGCTCCTCCACATGCTCGGTGCCAACGATGTAGTGGACGAGCGTCGTTAGCGCCCGGTCACTCATTGGGTTGTGGGCCAGGCCCAGGTACTGCAGGTGCAGCCCTCCAGCAGCATTCCCGCTGGTGCCACTCTGGTACTGGTGGTGCTGGTGCTGCTGCTGCAGGGCGGCGCCAATGGCCTTGGCCGTCTGCTGGTCTAGTTGATTGTGCTCCAGCTCCAGGGCCTTCAGCATGTTCTCGCGCTGCAACAGGGTCTCCAAAGTGGCCCCACAGTCGTCGGATATCTGATCGTAGCCAAAGTCAATCACTTCTAGAGCCTTCATGTGCCTGAGGACCCGGCACAAGACGTGCAATTTGAGATGGTCCATGCGACTGTTGCGCAGGCGGAAGATCTGCAGCTTGTCGAGTGCCTCGAGGCCCGTGGCCAGCCGCATCATGTCCTTGATGGAGAACCGCAGGTGCCGCTTGTGGAAGTCGCGGTCCATGTGTGGCCCCAGGAACTCGAGGGTCAGCGAGGCGAGATTATCGAAGAAGCGCACAAAGCTCAGGTCGATGTGATGGCAGTGCTCCGAAGGGTAGTCGTAGCGACGAATGCGATCCAGCAACTTATCCTTGTTGCGCTTGTCCACGATCTTCTCTTCGTCTCCCTCCGGCTCGGACTCCACATTCATATTGAAGACGTCCATCCCTGTCTTCTTGTACGCGCGGCGCTTCTTCTCAGGCACCTCAACGGGTGTCAGCCGCAAATTGGTGCGACGGGTCACCCGCTGCTCGTGCTCCGTCCTCCTGGTGGCCTGCATGTCCCGCAGCTGTTGGCGCACGGCGTTGCGGACACTACGCGCCACGCGTTCATCGTCCTGAACGGCACCCATAGGGTATAGGCCCCCTTCAGCTTGTCCTTCTGCCACTGGCGACTGCTTGATCTGCTCTTGATCGTTTTCAAAGTTGATCATTGCGTGGATCTTTGCCTGCTTCTTGGCCTCGCGCTTGCTCTGCGGCTCTGGCGGCTCGCGCGGCTGCCCCTGCTCCTCCGCGGACTGCTCTTCGGAGCACTCCTCCTCTTGCTCATCTGCCAGCTCGGACGAGGTGTTGCGCTCATCACTGGAAATGAACGGGTCCTCGGACTCGTCCTCCGACGTGACGTCCGGCTCTGAGCCGCTGCCCTCCATCTGCTTCTGGAAGCTCTCCTCCGTACGAGACTGCAGATGGCGGATGTCCATGGTGCGGACATATTCCCGAACGAGTCCCGCCAGCTCGGCCATCTCGCGCTCCGGCCAGAAGGCCGCCGGACAGGCCTCGACCAACTCCACATACTTGATGCTGATGCCCTTGCCCCGCCAGTCGTACTGCGAGAGCTTCTTCAGCGCCAGGCACTTGTCCGAGCTCTTAGCAAGCACCACGCGCCGCCAGTAGCGCACATCCTCCACAAAGTAGCACTCCCGCAGCGGCAGATCCACGTCGATGGAGTCGTAGTGGATGCGCAGCTTCAACGGATCCTCCCGCACGGGCAGGGCAATCTGCACAGTGCCTTGGCTTTTGGCTAGTGCCCGCACGCACAGATCCGCCAGGGTGCCCAGGCGCTCGTGTTCGATGAAGGCCTCCGTGTAGATCTCCCGATTCTGCTCGCTGAGCAGCCGCCGGGTGCCCATCGATGGCCGGTACAGCTCATACTCGTCCAGCAGGTCCGGGTCATTGGGTATCCCGAATGTGCTGATGCCGACGGGTGGCATGCCCTCCAGATCCTCCTCTGTATCCATGTTGTGTGTGTCCTGTCCCTTTTTGCTAGCTATATTCCTAAATATTCCTGCGTTTTACAATCCCCTGTTGTGTCATTTGAATTCGGAGTATATCTGATGGCTAGCCCTGAATCTGACTCTGAATCTGAATCTGATTCTGAGCACTCTGCAAGGGCTCTCATTTAAAGGATTAAGCAAAGGTAACCCCACATGCACCCCCCCAAGGCGTTTCATTGTACAGATTTCGACACAAAAAACACAAATACAAATACGCATACGCATACGAGAAGGTTAATCGGGGCAAGGAATAATCAGAAATTAAACGAACTTATATCGCAGGCAGGGCCGCCATAGCCATGATCGCACTTGCACTTCTCCGGGGCAATGCATCTGCCGTGCTCGCAATGGTCCGTACAGTGGGGCACGCACTCTCCGCCGCTGGACACATAGCCATCTGGAATATCGTAGATTATCAGAAAGGATTCGGGATGGATGGAGAGTACGAGAGTCCGAAAGTAGAGTGTGACTCACCGCAACAGTCGCGCACAATGCGAATCTTCATGATGGTCTTGGTCTTTTTCACCACACGCTCCTTTATCCGATACGTGGAGCAGCGGGGTGGGATGGTGAGGCACCAATTGGAGCCTCGCTCCTGGTAGGACTGCAGTTCCGTGTAGACCACTTCGACGGGGTAGCTATTGATGGATGGAGAGCTCGGCATTAGTCTGTGCTCAGTCGCGACGATGAGTACTCACCTCTCACGCCTCTTGCATATATTGGGGCCATCCAGTTCTGTGAGCTCCGAGTGGACCAGGAGGGCCATACAGGCCAACAGCCACCCAAATAGGATTATTCGCAGCATGATGGGGGTTCGGTTACGGTCTCGGTCTCGGTTTCGGTTACGGTTACGGTTTCGGTTTCGGATTAGGGATCTGCCACTGAAACTGCAAATGAAAACAAAAGGGTAATTAGAGAGAGACAGCCGTATGGAAAAAGCATGCAGTGGGAGCGAGAGGTGTATTTTGCTGGCTGTGTGTGTTGGAAAACAGCATTTTGTCACAAAAAGGGCCTACGAACACTGATTTTGGGCTTTTGTCTATCATGCTGGAAATTCTCCTTTTCGATAACATTGAATTATTGGCTCTGGATTATTGTTTGTCATCATTCAGAGCTATTTCTGAAAGTCATTCACCCCGAGAATCTAGAGCACAGCACAACACAGAGGCAATAAATATTGAAAGCAGGTTGAATACAAAGTAAAACGTAAAATAAATTTATTTCTTGGCAAAAGAGTAAGAAAATAATAATCCATTGAATAGGAATTTCCACACAGGTGCCACAAGAAGGATAAGCCGACAATGAACAATCCACGCTCCCCTTTCACCCGTCCCCAGAGAATAATGGGAACCCTGGGAACCATGGACTATAATGAGCAGCAACAGAATCATCAGATGCCCTCCGAGGGTTCCGCCGATAAGAATGGACTCGATTCGGTGCCCTTTTTAAGCAAAGTCCAGACCATCAAGGCCGGTCACCTGCTGTCCTGTCCACGTGGTCAGCCCTACTTCCCTCCGATGGGGGATTCAGATGGGTGAGCGATCTCGGACATGATCCCACTACCACTCCCCAGATATAACACAGATCCTACTGCCTCCCTGCAGATGCCACTACGAGGGCGACTACTCGATGCCCACCGAGGAAGAATCTTGCTTCTATCAGAGTCAGAGCCAGAGCCAGAGCCAGAGCCTGATCCAGAGCCTGACCCAAAGCCAGAGCGAGCAGGTGCTCAGGGTGGTTGAACGCATCGATTCGGACTCGGAAATAGAGGAGATCTACAACAGCCCTCCCCCCAGACCCACCCGTCTGGAGTCTCTGGGCGAACTGCTGAAGCCGGAGCATCGCAAGCGCGTAGTGGCATTCTCGCAGATCGCTGTGGTCATGGTCATGGTGCTGGTGCTGCAGCTGCTGTGGCGCGCGATGGCCTGGCTGGTGGGCAAAACGATGCGGCTCAAGAAAGTCTTCCGTGCGGTGCGCCTACCTACGTGGGTCACCGATCTCAAGCTGCGCACCATCCAGCACCAGTTGATGTGGCGCATGGCCAATGCCCGGGGTAACGACACGCTCATCTATCTCGCCGTGGTCATGGTTTCCCCCTGGCTGTTCTCGATCAGCCTCCTCGGATTCACCTTGTCCATGATGGTGCTCCTTAAGAAAACCTTGCAGCTGCTGGTGTTTCAGATACGCCTGCGCCTGCGCCTCATGACTTAGAGGAGGAGCATGGCAATAGAAACGAATGTATTCACTGAATCATACACTGAAAGAAAACACAAAGACACACCCCACCCCACCCCACCCGACCCGACACTCTACCTCTCGGACATGCTCGCACTGCCATTCGGGCATCTATTTTCGTTGATGCCAAAATCTCAAGGCACGGAATCCTCTTTCCGTTTTTGGCCGCAATGAAAATAGATGCTGGAATTCTCCAAATTCAAAGTCTACTCCCACGCGAGAGAGGAAGAGAGAGGAAGAGAGAGAGGAACAGCTCCATTATTGGTATTGGTACACGAGAAGACAGCGACAAGTGTTCCTCCGAATCGATCAGATATATCCTATATTTTTATATGTATAATATATGTTTTCTTACGATCCGTTCGGTCGGAGTGGGCAGCCACTTGCTCATCCCTCGGCCTGTGATTACATTTATTTTTATTATTTTTATTTTGTTGTATTTGTATATTTATTCTGCAATTTATCCAATGATAAATGGAGGAGAACATTCAGCAGCAGCAGCAGCAAAAACATTTCCGCTGCAGCAGCGATTGTGGCAGCTGTGGGGCCTTTGTTGCCCCCAATTGCAGGCCCCCGCACACGCACTTCGGAGGTATGGTATGGGATCCACCAGAAGCATCACCAAGTGAATCATTAAATATTCACTGGGCTGTTATGTTGATTCAGTGACCGTTCAGCAAGTGGCAAGTGGCAAGTGGAATCCTTATCCGCAGACACAAACAACACAGAACAAAAGCCCCATCATCCACTATCCACTATCCATGATCCATTATCCATGATCCAGAGAAGCATTCATTTTCATGGGCTATCCGCTGGTGTTGGATATGCCTCCGATTTCAGTCCCCTGCCACAACCACACGAGCAACCCGAGCATGCCCAACCCCCCATATGCAAACAGGGTCAAGTCTACACCTGTGTGAAAGGGAAAGGGGCCAAGGGAGGTGCGGGCCCTTCTTGTGATCCGATAACCGAATAGATTGCATAAGATTCGATCCGGAAATATATACATATACATATACATATGTACAGCGAGAGCCAGCCCCTTCGCCCAGTTATGGATTATGGATATTGCCATTTGTGATTACAGTCTGTTGTGACATGAAGCATGCCCCAACAATGTCGTCTGTTGACTTGTGGAAAAAACCCACAATTAGAGCTCTCCCTCCCATCGTGCTCCCATATCTCCACTTTATAATACAGTCTCTAGCGCTAATTGTTGGCTTGTGGCAGGCAAAGACGTCACTGCAGCAGCGGGGACATCCGGGGGGTATGGCCTGCAAATCTGATCCATTTAATTGCGAGGTAGGGACCTTTCATTGCTCCACTCTTCTGGCCATTCTCGTGCCATTCCCGTGCACTCAGAGAAAAATGTCACAGTAAAAGGAGGCACACCCATGCATATTTAAATTAGGTACAAACTTAGATAACTTTGATTTAAATAATTCAAAATTATTTGCAATTCGGAAAATATTTTAGAATGAAATGAAAATATATTTATATTTATTTATGAAATGCAAGCTAAGCCGCTTTCTTTTTACAATTTCCACTCCCGGTGCAAATATGTGTACTTGATTCTCAGGGCTTTTTTCTCTGGGTGTATTTGAGACATCAACAAACATCAGTTCACTGCCAAGGCTGTCATTAACCCAGAAATCGCGTGCGCCTCTGCCACTGCCAGGTGGCGCCACAAACAAAGGGACTACCTGTAGCAGGGTGTGGGGGGGTGATACAAAATTCAAAATTCTACCATAAACATCAAAAATTAATTATTGTTTTTATTATAAAAAATACAAATATTAGAAACCTTTGAAAAATCTCTGAAATCCCTTGAAGGGCCATCAAACCTTCATTTCTGTTTGCTACAGCAATAAAAAACACTTGGAAAACTGATAATATAGATAGATGCATATAGATAGATACGTACACAATCCCCCAATTGTAAATATAATCTCTTTCCCCTGAAAACCCTTGAAATCCACAGGTCAGCGATAATCAGCGACGCAACTCTCCCCTCCTCCCGGACAGCAGCTAGAACAGCGATTACGGATGATAGCCAGAAGGAGATAAGAGCTCATAATCCTCATAGTGGGTACATCTACTGATGACTAATTCAACTAATTCCCCCTCACATACGAGTGTAAACAAATAAGCGGACGACTCGTCGGTCCGCTTCGGAGATGGGTGGATGCGTAATCCGGTCATGGACTCGAGTGTCTAATAGAATATATAATAATAATAATAATAATAAGAGTAGAGGGGGGAAATGTGTGAGGATTTACAGATGTCTCTGCTAGGGTGTGGGTGCTGCACTCTCGAGTGCACAGATAAGTTCAATCTCCTAGAAGATAAGACTAACAATCCCTAAGATCTTTTCACATTCCAGCTCCTTTCCACTTTTCCCATTCAGTACACACATTCTACAGATGTAGATTCGTTTTCCGCATACATTATGAATATGAAAGAAAAGTTCTTTCTTTATTAGACGGGAAAAAAAACAAGTTCGTATTTTCCATTTACTTATTCTGTTGATATTGTGAGCAAATGAAAATGTCGTGAATGACTCACGCGAATCTCGGCGGCTAGACGCTTACAGAAAAACTATCTGCACACATACATATATGTACGTACATAAGTCTGTGCATATCTGTATCTGACACAAAGAGAGAGAGAGAGAGAGGAGTGCTTGATTTGTTCAATGGAAAAACGTGCATGTTAATATTCATTCATCGATTCATTATGGACAGCATCTGGTTTTCTGTGATTCATTACGCACTCCTACTAATATCAACATTTGCTTCATTCACTCAATTGTTGTTCTCGAGCAAAGTTCGATTACTTGCCAGCGAGACTCTTGGGCTGCCCTGCCTGCAGGAGTGGTCTTGAGGCGATCCATTCCCCTCCTCTGTTGACTTGCACTCGCCGCAGTGTCTTCCCACTCCTCCCTGTCATTGCACAAACACAGATAGTGTACGAATCAACAAATGAATTAATCACTGTGAATGATTTCCGATCGGGTACTAAATTAGCGATAGATAGAAATTGATAAGTTATATCTTCATGTTTCAGTTGTCTTATATGTAAGTCCAATCAAATCTAATCGCAGCTGAACATCTGCAAACGTTGCCGCCGTATCTGTTCCTTGTCTTTTTAGAATACCTACATATGTATGTACATATATGACTAATGCCCTTGAGGTGGGGGAATAGCACTTGAGTGCTGATAGAGGGGAATGCGAACTTGGGAGATGAAAACCTCAATTGGTTCCATTTTTAGACAACATCAAAAGCATTCTATCTGCAGGATTATTCATTCTAAATGCTCTGACTGTCTTCTGCAGAGTTCATTTACTCCGTTGAATCTTTCATTCAAGGAACTACAGCGTACATTTCCGTGTACATACATATCTCAGACATATGTATTTGCTTGCCCACAATCACAATTATGTTGTGTGTGTGTGTGTGGGTTGGGTTGCGGCTGGATGTACATGGAGCCCGTCTCCGGGATATATAGTACACTACTCTGTGCACTCCCTCAATATTGCGCAGTTGATTAAAACTCAAACAAAGAAGGTCGTACTTTATTCTATATAAATATGTACATAAGATATACACATATGTATGTACATGTGTGTTCCAGCTTGAAGCTGTACTTTGGATATGGCAATCGAAGCCTTGTGAAAACACAACTCAATCCCAAACTCATATGTAGATCCGTAGATCCGCACAGGCAGCGCAAATGTTTCATATCCACAGTTGTTGGTAATTTAAAGCCACGCCAAAACACTGATAAAACACATTCAGAAACCCACACAAACAAATTCAGAAATAATAATAATAAACAACAAATGTTTTGGCCGCAGAACGTGAGCTAGAGGCTGCTATAAAACCGAAGGAATTTCATTTCAGAGGGTTCCATAATATGGAATATGGACTTTGCCAACAAGATATTCCGAGCCGAACTAATATTATGAGCAAATCCCGCTTAATGGAAGCATTGCGGGAGCCACTAGTACTTGACAATTATTCAAAGTTTGTGAAGCGATGACATCAAAACTTCCATTTTAGATCCAAAGTACAATATGAATACAGATGTACGGAGCCACGTCAGCGTCAGCGACAGCGACAGCCAGCAATCATTTGGAGCTGCTTCGCCAGCTTTCCAAATTCACTTCGCATACAGACAACACCTCTTTACCCATAAATATACCCGGTGTATTGGCCAATTAGCAATCGGTTCTCAAATTTCTAGCCGGAAAGTTTCCTAGATTCCCGATCGCAAGTGTGTGCAACCGCTTTTCAGCAGAACGAACACCCCACAGAGGCACTAGAACTAGGTGGAACCCACGCCACGCCTCGCCTCGCCACGACATGCCATGCCACGACAGAAGATACATATGCCACCACCAGACAGCCATCAAGAATTGCATTTTGCATAATCAGTGCACTGCAGCAGTGAAACCTCCAGCTGCAACAATACGGCGACAGCGCAGCCATGTTGGATAATCCATCAGCAAAAACAGGAAAAGAAGCAAAGAAAACTGACAATGGAAGCTCCATCCTCCGAGTCCTTCGGTGCCTGTTAGAGCGTCCCGTAATGGATAATGGCGGAGACCCTTGCCTCATCTCTGGGAACACTACAGCAGCATCGCACCGCACCCTGCCACAGTGCTCAGTGCTCCCAGGGCATTATCGAATAAAGCTGAGTAATTACGATGACAACAACGTATTGAAGAAGTACCTTGTTTACCCCGCACTCTCTATAGGGTGGATACCAGACAGCCGACACACACGAGTATGTGGAGTGCTCTGTTTCGTGCCGTCTCAGCACATTTCTTACATTGCTGGCCAGGCGGAGGGTGTTACCCTTTTGTGTCAGATGATTGTTACATTGCACAGAGAAGGAAGCATTTTTCAAAGATATCCCTATTACATCCACATATGTATATATTATGTATTCTGTCTACTTTGCCCATCATCCGCAGATTGTTAGACTTTGAGTAGATTAAAAGCGTATCTGTACTTCGGTGTGCAAAAGATATGTATCTTTCCCCCTTTCCCCTTGCTCGTGTGGATTTTTCTGCCGTGCATTGCACTTTTAAGCTCAAGTCCTAAACGAGCGTCAAGCACACATGCACATTATTATGATAATCATTATCATTATGATAATGATTATGAACGAATGAATGCTGATCATTGTCAATGTCGAAAATTATGAGGATTGGGCAAGGAAAAATAAAGGTGGGAAATGAAAAGTGTTGTGTTCTGTTCTGTTTTGGCATAAGATTAATGCAATCTTAAAAGGGGGATTCCTCTTTTATGAAAAGAAGCCAAGGAACGATACGACAATCAACGATCATTCATACATATGTACAGTGTGTACACACGCTAATATATATCTATGAATGTTTATATGTATGTAATCTGTATGTATATTTAACAGCAAGGCAGTCGCGATTAGATACCGGGTACCGGATTAGATGGGCACCCTGTACCCTGCCACCCCTCAGAGAGAGAGAGAGAGAGAGAAGGGGAGGGATCTGTGTGTGCGTATCCAATGAATTAATATTTCATTCTAGATCGCACATGTCTGCGTTAGTTGGGCTGCAGATATAAACACACACACATGGTACATACACACAGTATATGCTGGCAGCGTTCCCATTCAATCTACTGGACGGCAGATGCACGCCAGTAGCCCCCGCTGGAAACTTCCGCAGATTCTCGAACGCAGAGGATGCGGGCTATCGGTGACAGGGGACTGCTACTGGATAGAAAGAGAAGGCGAATTCATATTATTGCCAATTTAATGCAAGAAAAAGAAAGGGAGTGGAGTGGGCGAAACCAAAGGCAAAAGAAAGAAAGAAACAAAGAAAGGCCATAAAGCGAAAGAACCAAGGCACGCAAGAAAGAGAAACCAGAACAGGTTTAACTGTTCTTGGAGTGCTCGCTTAAAAACGCTAATTGACACGCATACAGGCACACACGCCACACACACACAGACACACACACACACGCAGTAAGAAGGGCCATAAACACAAGTGGAACATTCGTAAACCCTATATATGGCGAATAATGTGTCACATTTGCTTTGTTTGTTTAACCAAAAGGCATTAAAATTAACTAATTTTAGTGAAAACTTACAGATTCTCAACCGCAATTGAGCGAGCAGTGAGGAATGCACTCAATTTACACTCAATTAGCTAACACGTTTTGCTTTTGTGGGTGGTTTCCAGCGCCCTGGCTGGGTTATTTCGGATGCCACTGGCACCTTTCATTCGCCAAATGCATATATTTTTAAATGCTTACACCATCTCGTCAATCTCTGCGAATTGTTTTCTTTTCTGCACCAACACAGATTTGCACTCAAACAAAAACTCGTTTTTGATCATTTATTTTGGCACGAAACTTTCCGCTACACCACAAATGCTAAATGCTGAAATTATCTTATGTATTGTGTACTATTCATTTATGCGAATGCCCCCACGAGTTAAGTTAAAAATAAGTATTTCCACTTATAAACCCAACCCAACCCAAAGAATAACAACACGACGCAGTTCTCGAACCCGAAATGCACTTCAATTTGTCGTTAAAATCACAGCGATTCGCAAATGCGGCAAACTTTATTTATTTTATTTATGCACGCATACAAGTGTACATTTTCATTTATCCGCGGAACCAACCGAGTTTTCTGAATTTTTTTGTTTTGTTTCTTTTTGATTTGATGGTATCAGTTTATAAAATTTCCCGCTGGGAAATTGCTGGGGAAATTTCTGGTGAAGTGAAGAAAACGGCGGGTATGGCCAACAGGCAAAAGGGCCCAGAAAATGCAACGCCTGCAAGGTAAAACCCACCCCATCGCTTAACATACCCTGAGGACAGGCCTGTCCTCACGGTATATCGTCGAAAAATTACGGCTAGGTGAGGTTCGCACGAGCCTTGGAATTTCCCTTGGCTGTTTTTGCCTGTTGACCATACCTTTCGTTCGTTGAACCCAAAAAAACATAAAGAGAGGCAATTACGCTCTTTCGCTCATTTTTGCGTGTAAGTATGAGTTCATCTCATACACCACGTAGCCCCCCCAATTTAAACATTCAACCGATTATTCTACCGATAACTGCAGGAAATTCAAATTTTCAAATATTGGGCGCCATTTTTAGTTATCACAAATATTTTGTAAGTTTTCGGGAAGCATACTGAAAATTGAACGAAAATACGCGGCCGTAACATGAAGCGTGGAACGAAAATTGAAATTATGTTCCTGATGCACTATCTGGGTATTCTATAGTCTTTGATATCGCTCTCTCGCTCTTTTCCATATGTCTGCCATCCTTCCCAATATCGCTCTTTCGTTCTTTTCCATCTGCTTGCCGTCCTTCTCGATCTCGCCCTCTCGCTCTTTTCCATTTTCGGGTACTGAATTTTATTAATCATTTATTTGTATTCCATAATTGTTGATATTAGGCAACGACATTATCCACAGGTATTGGATAAAATTCACTCCACCAGAATGGGCCAACTACTACTAGCCGTGGTGTCAGACAGCAACGTCGGCCACAACCCGGCTTTAAGGACACTGTTGCGAGAGGCTTTCCAATAAAACACAATGCAATACATCATTATCATTGAGAAACTGCCGTACTTCTACTCTTTTTTTCATGTGCAGTCTCAGCACAATCTGCTGATGCCGGACGACGCCTAGAAAACCCGCTCATGCCACTCGTCGATGATGATGTTGTTGATGGTCCGGTCGAGTCTGTTCAGTGCTGCAGGGATTACATGGAGGCAATCAAAACGTGGCACAAGGGGCAGGCCCGATGTCGCGAGATTTCCAGGGGCGAGGCACAGTGGTGGCACGTGGTGCAGATCCAAATGTTGTTGGTCGGCTGTAGAATGGGCTTCCCCGAGGAGATGCAGGCCGGAAAGCGGGCACCGCACTCCACGCAGGCGGGCGAGCTGTCGAGAAGGAAACAGTGAGCAACGAGTGAGACTACCTCCCATCGACCAGTAAGTAAAACGTACCTGTCGGGCACGGGAACGCCACAGGAATAGCAGGCGACCATGTCCAAGTCGGCGTCCTCTGGCTCGTACTTGGAGAAGATGCTTCGCGCCAGCTCCGCGTATTCGCGGAGGGTCTTCTCGGGGAGATGGCTGAGCGTCTCCAGCTTCATGAATGCCTTGGAGCAGGTGCCGAACGCCCTGTCAGCACAGCTGGCGAGGGCCACCAGGCAGTAGATGTCCTCCAGGGGCAGCACATCCTCGTATTCCCGCAGGCGGATGGCCGTGGTGAGGGCACTGTGGATGATCCCGAAGCGCAGCTGTCGCTGGGCCAGCAGCATGAAGTGATATCCCTCGGCACAGTGCCACATGCGCTCAATGCAGGCGGCGTCCTCCAGGCTGATCGAGTCCAAGAGCGTGTTCCGCCCACTGGCATAGTCGATTTCGGGCGTGGCCACCGCCTTGAGGTGCTGCTCGGCGAGTAGCGCGGCCAGAACGTAGATCTTCTTGATGCGCAGCATCGGGGCCCGCTTCTCCAGCTCCCGCTCTGCCAGCTGGGCCAGGAGGCGAGCCGCATCCAGGTACCGTCCGGCATTGCGCTGCATCTCAATCGCCTCCGTGAGGCGGCCCTCGTTCAGCAACTGGGCCGCATGCTTGGCAATCAGTGTGTTCACCTGCGGCATCTGATACTTCTGGGCCAGCTCCACGGCCTCGCCCCACTGCCGGAGATTCACGCACGTGTTGACGGCAGCCTTCTGATCGCCGAACCTCAGATGCGCCTGCACCGCCTCGGCGCACATGCCCACGGAGGCCAGCATGTCCGCCAGCTTGGGCAGTAGCGGACTCTTCTCCGGCAGCTTCTCCACGCATTCCTCCAGCTCATCGAACTGCTCCAAATGGTACAGGGCGTCCATAAAGCCCTCGATGTAGTGCGACTTGTCGTAGTATTCCTTGGCGCTCTCCCACGACCTGAGGTTCGCAAAGTGATGCCCGATCTCACGCCAGGCCGTCTCCATTTGCTGGTCGGAGACCCCCGAGCCGCCCATGCGGTAGAGCTGCACCACGCGGAACCAATCGCAGAGCGTCATGCGCAGCTCAATCGCCAGATCCCTGCGATCGGCGTCCAAGTAAAGCTTCTCGGCCTCTTCGAATTCGCCATAGAAGGCGGCTACCTCGGCCTTCTGCAGCTCCTGGGTGTTGATGGTGCGCAGCCGCTTGATCAGCTTGATGCCCGGATAGTTGGCGCATCGCACAAATGCATTCTCGGCCGTGTCCAGCTCCAGTTTCTTCAGTGCCGACTCGGCCAGCAGCCGCCACAGGCGCGGGTGAGGGTTGTCCTCGATGAACTGCTTGGCATCTTCGAGTCCGACGTGCTCCAGGAGGTCATCGGTGTCGCGCAGGGACTTGACCCGCAGCTGAATGATGTGGGAGGAGTTCTGCAGCTCCCCGATGCTTATAATGTCGTCCAACAGGACGCTGGTGATCTCCAGGTCCTCGAAGGTGCAAATGTAGCCGGAGCAGGAGATGGGTTCTTCGGGATCGTTGCCCCGAAAGATGTACATGCGCGTCTTCTCCATCAGAGCCAGAAGTAAGGGGTTGTCCTTGGCCCAGCTCACGGCCCACACATCCTTGCGCTCCACGCGACTGAAGTTTAGCTGCGTCTCTCGGTTGTCGTCCAAGTCCAGCAAAGTCATGACCCCCATGTGGTCTATGATGGCTGCCCGACTGAAAGGAATCATATGAAATGAAGGTATCTCAGTGGAGGCTCGGCTCACTGGCACTCACGTGGAATTGCAGTTGATGGCCATCTTGTAGACCTTGGAGCTCATCATGTGGCGATTCCTCAGCGCCACATTGGCAATGCTGTACTCGTTGATGGCTCCCGATTCGCGGGCCACCAGCAGCAGCTTCTCCGACAGGGCCAGGGCACAGATCGGATCGCTGATTCGGCGATGCGAGTGGGCCTCTCCGCTGCCGCTGCTGCTGCCCAGCATCAGATCCTTGGCCATTTCGACGCCCGTTGGCGTGTCATCAATATGAAAGCGCTTCTCTTTGCGCGCCTTTACGCTTGTCAAGTTGGAGGCGCTCTTGGGCGTGTGGTAGTGCCAGATAAGGATCTCCTCCTGCGAGGCAATGGCCACATAGCTCGAGTTGATGCCCACAAAGCAGGGTCTAATGTCCGTGTACTTGGCTGCCGCAAAAAGGAGGTTAAGGAGACATGAAAATAAACCCAGAGCAGAACTCACAATCCACAGTGGTGCCAATGGAGTTGCAGAGCAGCAACTGGTAGACCTTGTCGTCCGCTGGATTGGGATTGCTGCGATTCTCCAGCGTGCTCAAGGCAATCTCCTTGATATTGCTGCTCACACACTCCACGCCCAGGACGCAGTGCTCGCTGCTGGCCGCCAGGCACAGCGTTGGCTCTACCTCCTTCAGGAAGCTCTGGTTGGAGACCGTGTTCCAAAAGGTTATCACGCTCATTGGCGTTTCCCTTACGCCATTGCCGCTGCTGCTGTGGCTGTTGAGAAAGACGACTGTCTTCTCGAAGTAGCACCAGATGTAGTCCGGCCGGATATTGGCAAAGTAGATGAAGGAGTCCACGGCCATGGCGATGCGCAGCGATTTGCCCTCCC
Source organism: Drosophila helvetica (assembly GCA_963969585.1). NCBI lineage: Eukaryota > Metazoa > Arthropoda > Insecta > Diptera > Drosophilidae > Drosophila > Drosophila helvetica. The sequence goes on along the minus strand of OZ018401.1, from coordinate 54,580,489 downwards.
AGCTGAGGGAGGTGATGTCACTGCCTGGGACCTTCAAGGTTCGATAGATCCGACCCAGCGGCGAGTAGAAGCACACCTGGTTATTGTCGCGCTGTGCTGATGGAACTGTCGGCTCCAGTGTGGTGCCACAAATGGCCAGAACACTGCCGTCGTGGTTCCACTTAGCATCCACATTCCGCATTTTAGTGTCGAAGATGGCGGGCTCTGAGCGAGAGGAGATGTGAATTAAAGTCTGGCGAATACTTGGCTTAGTCCTCGCACTTACCGTCATCGTTCTCGTTGCGCATTATCTGCACCTTGCCGCTCTCATAGCAGATGGCCAGAACGGGCCACTTGCGGCGGTTAGAGGAGCGGCCGCTGAACCAGCAGATGCTGGCTATGCGCTGACCCCGAGCGGATGAAGACCCACTGAGCCTCACGCACTGAATGTTGAGCTTCATCTGCGGACATCAGATAGAGAGGATTAGCAAGGGGATTACGGGATACCCTTTGGGATGCTCACAGCAAAGTTTCCCTGGTTGTCGTACAGATGGCACTCGCCACTGGCCAGGGCAAAGAGGATCAGGCGGTTGTCAGGACTCCACTGGACGCCGGTGAGGTGGGTGCCCTTGAGTTCCTTACCAAAAATGCGATTGCCATCCACGGAGCCCACGATAATGGCCCCGTCTTCGTACACAATGCAGATTTTGGCCCCATCCGAGGTCCAGCTCATGCTGGCCACCGTGGATTTCTTTCGGTCATTGGTCATCTCCTCGTACCAGGAGCCTTTGTACAGCATCCAGACCATTATGACGCCCTCCGTGTCCGACGAGGTCAGCTTCTGCTGTGCATCGTTCCAGGTTACGACCCTGACCGCCTCCTTGTGGCCGTCCAGTGTCTGATTCATCGACAAATTGGAGACGGCGGCCAGACCTCCTTTGTTTTGGCCATTGGCCCCTTTGGGGGAGATGGTTATATTAGTCAAATATCACCCTGATCATCTCTATACACCATACCTTGATCCAGTTTCAAGACTTTGAGCAAACCATCGGAGCCGGCCACCGCAATGTAGCCCTCCTCCTTGTTCCAGGCAATGCAATTGAGCTTGACATTGTTGGGAATGGCAATCTGTGCACAAAAGGCATTCATTTATTGGTATTTATTATTTTAAATTAGTGCGCTTACCTTTTTACTCAGGTAAACAAACATTTTGGGACATTAATATATGCAATTTTCACTTCATTTTTCGTGGCCGTGGCCTCTTGTGTTGACAATACAATGGAAATGGTTGCCATGGTCACGGAATGAGCGATGTTTGAGCCATTACACTGGTGCCCCTCCCGTTACACCTGCCCCATCCCCCGGCACGCAGAAGGAAGTAAAACCTGTTGTTTGAGCCACTTTTCTTCCAATCAGACATCTTCTGAGCCGCAGTCGGCTAAAATCTTGGCGCCAAAGTGCTGCGAAGCGGACAAAAAGCGAAAACTTTGCAGCACTAAAGCGGCTAGTCGAAACCGTTACGACGTAGCTATCGATAGCTGTAGATTTGAAATGTCATCGGCCTATCCGCTTATCTGCAAGGCAACAGGTTACATCTAATACAAAATGTATTTGGCTGTCTATAATGACACCTCATCGATTGCACAAATGTCAAGATTACAATGTTCGCACTTCGGAGAAAACTAAACATTTCTTATCTGACCGTCGACTTATCGACTCGTAGAGATAATAAATTGTAGTTTTTCTGGTCGATCTCTTTGCTGTTCCTGCATTTGGCGGGGAGTGCAATTAGAAATCATTATTTATTAACTTACATTACGGTATTTACTGATAAAACATACATAAACTATGGCAAATTCAAGGCAAGGGCGCACTACGCCAATATTTACACACAAAATTCAATGAAGTAATCACAGAAAACGATAATTGGGGACGAAGCTTGGGTTCAGGCCAGGCGGACGCCCCGCTTGTGCAGTTCATGGACCACCTTGGTGGCCACAAACATGTAGACGAGCAGAATGAACACAGTCTCGACTTGGTTGCGATCCTCTGGCCTGAGGAATATATTGACCCCACCCGTCAGAAGATTGGCCACCAGAAAGAACGTCAGACCATTCAGATTCAGGGACTGGAAGATGGCAAAGCCGCCGATCCTGTCATTTGGGGCCTTTGGGGGATTGCCCTCACCCTCTTGCAACTCCAGCAGCTGACCCTTCTCCTGGCTATCGACTGCCAGTGCACTCGGATCCCAGGGCAGGACACTGTTTATGACAAAGTCCACGCCGAACAGGCCCATCCACATAATGGTGCATACGATGCTCAGCGTCCAGACGACGTAGCCAAGGTTGCACGTCACCCGGGAGATGCCAATGGCGAAGGCACTCGCCACGAAGAGGACCCACAGGATCAGCGCCAGGAGGAGCAGTCGTCGCAGCTTCTTGACCATGTCCGAGTAGCCGAGCAGAGTGGCAGCCATGAGCCAGCGGCTGAAGTATATGGACAGCAGGTACATGGCCACGAAGCCGGGCAGCGAGACCAGACCCTCACGGTTGGCGCTGAACACCGTCGACCGCGGCACATCCTCGTCCATCACATAGTCGGAGAGACCGAAAACGCTCAGGGCCATCTGGTGGGCCACAAGGAGACCTAGACCAGAACAATGATTGCGATCGTATTCCAGCGCTAGGGCGGGGCCTGTACTTACCCATCCCCAATGGCAGGAGGTGCACATCCCGGCGAGCCACCAAGCTGGCCAGGGATCCGCACAGCTTCGTCAGACCCAGCGTGAAGAAGGCGTTCATGTCGCGGCCGTACTCGTGCTCATCCTGGCCGTAGCCCACGATCAGAAGGGCCACGGTCCGGGCCAATCCCAGCAGCAGCAGCGGCAGAGCCGCGTACACCACACTCCGGCGCAGATCTTTGGTCGTGCGCATCCGATGCGACACAAGACCCATGGTGACCACAAACAGGCCGATGCCCGTGTCCATCAGCTTGGCCCCGAATGTCCGGCTCTTGCGGTAGGGCCGGTGGAAGCTGCCGAAGTCGATGGCCAGAATGCAAACGGCCGTAATCAGGTGTGTCAGGGCACGCGCCAGAGTGAGCAGCGTGGGCCGGTTGCCGCCCAGGTCGAACTGGCTTCGGGCGCAGGCCCTCTGCAGTGCTTGCGTGCGGACCAGGAACCACAGCGTGCAGACGAGCATCACCAGCAGAATGTGGGTGCAGTAGTCGCTGGCCACCGTGACGAGCAGAACTACGGGCGGGACGATGAGCAGGAACTCCATGGCGTAGCAGAAGTTGGGGCTGGAGCGGGGGCAGAGTTTCTGGGTGGCCACGCGGGCCATCAGCACACACCAAAATGTGGCGACAATGAGCTGCATGGACTCGGCATTCTGGGCGAGAATCTCCGTGGGCTGCCAGTCGAAGCCCACCAGCACCTGCTGCAGCCAAGGATCGCCTTCACCCCCGCCGTACACACTCCGGTTATCCATCGGTGCTCGAAGCGCGGTCGAAGCTCCCACCTGTACCGCAACTGCAGCCGCTTTACTGCCCATGACGACTCTTGGACCGGGACTAGAATATCAATATGCTGATAAAACTAACACTTAATCTGCTCGCTGATAGTCCGAACTTATCGGAAAACCGAAAGATAGCATAGCCACAAGTCAAAACCGAAATACAGCAACAAAAATAAAATATTTCGTTCATGTTTAATACTAAAATGAAGTTTGTGGCATGTTTACGTTATCAACAGTGGCATCATACAGTGTGCTCAATTCTTATCTATGCTGGCCATAAAAAGCTTTACGAATTTCACGGCTTTTACTAAGCGATAAAACAGGTGTCTACCAGGTGCTACTGCGGAAGGTATAACAAATTACCATGAAAAATGTAAGGCACTGTCCGGCTGAACTGTTTCATTTGAAAACTTAACGCGAACAAATCGCTTACTTAATGCGCAAAATGCATTGCTGAAATAAGGAATATTCAAATTTGAAATACTGTTTAACGGTAAATAATCGATAGGCCGCTACTGGACACCCATCTATTTCCGCAAATCTGGCAACGCCTTTCGTACTTACGTTTATACTGCAGTTGGTTGAACGAAAGTGCCTTGTGCGTTTGGATACTGTGCTTTTTGAATGACACTCGAGATGCGCACAGGGCATTCGGTTCATACAGCCGTATGCCTTTTCGTGTTCCCGACATTTATATGTTATTTTACGACAGCGTTAACAGAGTTAATAGAGTCCAGATGTTTTAAAATGTTACAAACGTAAGTATGCCCGCATTTGCTGTATGACCGTACTTTCATAATAGTCAAGCTATCCACATGGTATGTTAGGCAAATGGGGTGGATTTTACCTTTCAGGCGTTGTATTTTCTGGGGCGTTTTGCCTGTTGTCCATACCCGCTTTTTTCTTCACTTCACCAGCAATTTCCCAGCGGGAAATTATATAAACTTCCTTTCCAGCGGGTAGATATTTCCCAGCGGGCGGATTTGAATGAACAGATAATAGTTACTAAAATAAAAGTAACAGGTTCATCGGGCGATTAGTTGTTCGATGATGTTATCTTTTTACCTTAATTTATGGTTTTCCTTCCTAGGAGTAGTTCACTAGCCATCAATTATAGATATTATATCAGCCCCCAATAGTAGACAAAAATAACGCACCGATATTATCGTATCAAGAATGCAAAATATATCGAGCTAATATCAACAAAACAGCAATAAACACCAAGAACCGCAAACAACCGCAATAAACAATAAAATGTTGTTTAACTTGCAAATAAACCATACGAAAATGTGGTCGGATATTTAGTGCCAGCGGCCATAACCAGCGCAACTTTCCACGTCGTGGGTCCGAGAGGGGAGTGTCGGAGGTGAGTGTAAACTGCTGTCTGCCGGCGCTCACGTGTCTTGTGGGGGCTCCAATAACAAATAAATAATTAATCAGTGCTCGGTGGGATGCTAATATCTTGGTTATGTCATGTCATGGTGTACTCATAGAGCATATCTGTGAAGATGTAATTAGTGATCATGGTGCGCAGGGAGTTCCATTCCCTACTTATGTGTTAATTCAACATTGATTACGTATTGCTGTTTCGGGGTGTTGCTTTTTCTTTTGCCCGACGTGCTGTGACGTCATGGGCAGCACACCAGATGTCGGGCCAATCAGAATGCAGCTACTGAGGGGCCTGTCCTCGTACATACTACGAGTGAGTGTATGACGTATGCCATGCAGTAACACGCGGTGTCTGTGTATTGATTATTGCTCTCAGTGGGGCGTAGGTGGGGAATCACGTGAGCTGGCTCTCTGTCCGCCACCGCCCCCGCCCCCTGCCACACTGCGATCAATGGTGCCCCAGCACTGTGTCGCCAAGCGGAAGCGAGCACTGCATTGCCATTTGTAATTATAAATTATAATATGTACAATTTACGTAACTAATTGAAGACAAGTGTTAAATACAGTTCGAAATATCAACAACAGGGCCGTCTCTGTGTTGTGTATGTGTGTGTGTGTGTGTTTGTCCATCCCTCTATCTCTGAAACTAAAACACGTGTGCCTACAATGAAAGATGCGACTGTCCGATTAGAAGTCGTCGGCGCCACAGTTGTAACTCAACTCGTGTGACCTTTAACCTGGCGTGATGGAATATTACACGCTATAAATCTGCTGTTTCGGTCTATTCCGTTATCATACATAAATACATACATCATGTCAGCGAAAACAAGTGAAATTACAATCGTGCCAAAAAATACAACTGTATGGGAGTCATTTTATCAATGGCCAACAAAATGTTTTTGCAATCGGATCGAAATATGTAGCAAGTTTCTTCATACGATTGGCGATATGGTGCGATATGCTGATAAGGCACCTATATATAGCCCCATTGCTCATACATATACATGTGTAATTATTCATGTGAATAGCGGATTGCACACAGTTGACTGAACCTTTGATCCCCCGAGGGAATGATTTATCGCATTCATATGCACCTGCACATTCGACTTTTCTGTGCCTCCAATTATAGAGAAAGAAACCCTTATGCAGAGTTCCCTATAATGGAGAAGACCGATTTACTTCAATTTTGTGATATTGTAATCATTCGGAATACGATATTCTCTACAGTCAATTCTCTGCTCAGCGGACAGTGTTAACAAGCAATCGGCTCCCCAAGCGAGCGTGCACTGTACGTATTTTATAGACACAAATTACACATCAGAGAAACACAATTCATTATACTCATTTCTGGCAATCATGCAGACTCGACTCGTCCTATACCCTACACAGAAGAGCGGACAGATGACAGATAAGACTGAAGTGTCTGCTCTTGGTCCATACGCCCCCCACTCCCACTCGTACTCCATTGGGGCAACAGTTCAGGCCATTAAGCCTTCAACCCAAATTGCTTTCGTTTGTGGGCCACGTATGTGTGTGTGTATGTATGTATGTGTACGTATCCATGAGTTATTCACGCTGACATTTCCAGATTATAGACATTCGTTTTAATGAAGTCGCTCCGATCGCACAGTGATTATATTAAGTTCGCTTTGTGTGTCCGTTTATATAAGAAAACGCACTCCCCCGTTTCCTCTGTGTAAACAAAAGTTTAATGGATTCACAAATATTCAAATATCATAATTTGCATTTGACTTTTTGTTTTATTTTCGCTTTGCCTTGCTTTTAAATTTGTCGTCCGAATAATGCAGATTCCTTCTCTACGGCCTGCCCGTCAATGGAATATTTTTATAATGGTCGATCTATTTATAAAAGAACATTGGCCCAGAAGCTGTACGACTGAATGAACTGAACGGCCGCCCACACGTGAGCTTACACACAAATATAGATGCTTTTTGGAAAGAACTAACGTGTGGAGGGTGGGAGGTCTATCTACGATATGATATGCATATGTCTGCATGTACGTGTACCTACATTTAGCGGAACAATTTCCGCACTAAAGAATAATAATTATTGTACAGTTTATAATCGGGCGAACAAAGGGGACAGGATTGGATAATGCTCTGTGCTCATGAATATGCAAATCGATTCTATATAAAAGCCTGAACAAGCCCTAATTGCATCGTAAACATGGTTAACGATATAATTGGGATTGCAGTTAGGTACAGTGGGAGATTACAGTGTTTACATGTAAATTTATGTAACAGGCTGATGGGAGAATTCGTGATGTGCCTCTCCCATTCGGACTAATCTATATTGAGAATAATCCGATGAAAACCGATGAGAACCAGAACCAATTCAATTGATTGCTGAAACAAATCACATTTGCCCACTGTCTCTCGGTAGATCCGTCTGGCAAGATGCAAATAAGTGTGGCGGGTTTTTTAAATGCCAAGGCTGCCGCCAGCATTGTCTGTCTGTCTGTCTGTGTGTCTGTCGCCTGTCACCATCAGTTGACAGTTTATTGCACCGAAAAGAGCTTCTTCTACCGCAGCCACCCACAAAAGGGGAGGGGGGAGACCTGGCAATGTCGCAGCTCCGCGCTCCACTCTCCACTGCCGGCTGTGGGGCCTGTCTTATCAGCTGTTGCTGCCACCAGTTTCATTTTATTTGGCCTGCTCCGATGGCTAGTACTAAATACGTCGGCGATTCGCTTCGTGTCAACACACAATGTACAATGTACATTGCACATACATACGTATGTACATATGTATGTATACGGGAGAACGCACACTCGTGTCGGGACCGGGGGATCTGTGTTTGTTAGTTTGTTTTCAATACACACTCGCCGATAGAGTAGTATATTGAAAGCTCTTTCGCATGTATTTTCAGTGCGCTGCCGCGCCTTCTCCTTGATAGCGCCGATGGATTTTTGACTTTCAGATACAATTTGGCGCTTGCTACGAACGGTTCGGTTGCTTTTCATTTTGTCGCGCGCATAACGTACTCTTACAGCACATAGGAAGGCGGCCACGACTCTACTCTCTCTGTTTCCTCCGCTGCTCTTTCTGTTTTCCTTTCTACACCTTACAATATTTTGAATATATAGTATTATAGTATTTGAACAAGTGTTGAAAGCTCTCTCCGCATCGGTGTTATCAAGAGGAAGTACGTGCCGCCAAACAATCGAATATCAAATGTGCGTACAATTCCAAGTGAAGCCAAAGACCATCCAAAGTCTATCAATTCATCAAGCACTCAAATCATCGAATCGAATTTTTGTTTTTGTTATCGTTCGGATGTTATCCCGCCCATAATTGTTTGATAGTACCTTCTTTTTTATTTTAATTTTTTTTTTTGGTGGGCTGAAATGGCGGTTAGGGTCAAACCCACATTGGTCGTTAGGGGATTGTGTGGATTCGCGCATATCTAATCAAGGATTGTCGATGGAGCCTTAGGCTACATAGCAATAAAAACCCGCACAACAAATAGATCTTATCTCTGGATCTAAACTATTCTTTGAAACCCTGTTCGATCCGGAGACAGTCGAAATAGTGGACAAGTTTCAACTGTAAACTCAATCGGTTTGTACGATTATTTCTGCTCCGCTCCGTTTGACGCACTCAAAGTCCGGGGGAAATAATAAAATTGAATGGTTGACACAGCCCATGTACCCTCTGTATATATAATATATTTAAATATATAGAGTTAATCACTCAGTGCACTCAATCATCGGGCTGTTATCTCCCTAAGCACTTGACCTTGTCGCCGAGACCTGCGATCACAAAATACCAAACAGTTGACCATAATTTATGTACTGGAATTCGCTCTGCACCACCAATGGCTTTGCCCTGCACCGAGAAAGAGGCAGACAGTGAGAGAGCAGAACCCCAGCGATGATAAGTCTTTTGGTGTCTGTGTGTGAGTCGAAAGAGGGCTCGACCATTAGACCGGCGACGGAATCAGGCCCCCCTCCCCCCCCGCACACAGACGCAACAGCCGGGTACAAAGTCAAACAACGGCCTGTGCCGCCGTCCGTCATCCAGCCAAATGGTAGTGGATTTTGGTACGATTGCGAACCACAAACAACGATCTACGTACACACACATCTTGGGTGTGCTGTTCCGAAGATCGTAATCATCGTATTTTTGTGGTGTGAAACACAGATTTTGTGACACCTCGACTTTATCTGTTACTGTTATCCCTCACTGATTGATCTTTTATCCAGAATGAGCGATCTTTATCTATATAATGCTGCCATAAATCACTCTATTCGTACCAATAGATCCATGTTTCATCCCATAAATTACATGTGTACTCCCCTAAACAACTCCAGAACCCCTTCCTATCTAAAAAAAAAAGAAGGAAATTATGCAATAATGGGGTGTTGCCTGCCTTGCCTTTCCCGACTGCCCGATTGAATGAATGGCTATCTAATCGGCCGCCTGCGACTCTTATCTTGCAGCCAGCAGCATGACGGAGGGCAAGAACATACCCAACTCCAGTGCGGATGTGCCGTTCCGCAGCAAGGAGCTGCGCAAGCAGTCGCTGATCCAGCACACGGGCCTGGTGGGCGTCATCGATGAGGGCACCAAGACCATCGGCTTTTCCATTTACACGACGCCCGACTTCAAGGAGATCGCCGCCCATCGGGTGGAGCTGAGCGTGATAACGCCCCAGGATGGCTGGTACGAGCAGGATCCGCTGGAGATCATGACGTCGATCAACAAGTGTGCCGAGGAGGCCATCAAGCAGCTGCCAGAGCTGGGCTTCACCGCCAGCGACATTGCCTCCGTGGGCATCACTAACCAGCGCGAGACGACTATCGTCTGGGACGCCGTCACAGGCAAGCCGCTGTACAATGCGATCGTTTGGAAGGATATACGCACCAGCAGCACCGTGGAGCAGATCGTGGCCAAGGTGCAGGACCCGAATCATTTCCGCAACATCACCGGCCTGCCCATCTCCACGTATTTCTCGGCCCTGAAGATTCGCTGGCTGAAGGACAACGTGCCCGAGGTGCGGCAGGCCATCCGCGGGAAGCGCTGTAAGGCGGGCACCGTTGACAGTTGGATTGTGTGGAATTTGACGAACGGTAAGAGATCCCGATCCCCCTTTTGGCGATTGATCTTCATGCTTTAAATATCTCTATCTACCTCTTGCTATTTAGGTGCCCTTCACATCACGGATGTAACGAATGCCTCGCGCACGCTGCTCATGAACCTCGAAACCCAGAACTGGGACCCCGTGCTGCTGAAGACGTTCGCCATCAAGGAGGAGATGCTGCCCACCATCCGCAGCTGCTCGGAGATCTTTGGCAAGATCACCTCGGAGCGGAGTCCCTTGCGCGGCATGACGCTCAGCGGGATCATGGGCAACCAGCAGGCCTCGCTGCTGGGCCAGATGTGCGTCAAGCCAGGACAGACCAAGAACACGTATCGCTCTGGGTGCTTCCTGCTCTGCAACACTGGCGACAAGCCCGTCTTTTCGCGCCACGGACTGCTGACCACCGTGGCTTACAAGCTGGGGCCGCAGGCGCCCACGATCTACGCCATCGAAGGAGCCGTATCCGTGGCCGGACACGCCCTGTCCTGGCTACAGAATAAAATGCGCATTCTGCCTGACTCCCGGGACGCCGAGAAGTACGCCGAGATGGTGCCCACGTCGGGGGATGTCTACTTCGTGCCCGCCTTCACCGGACTGTACGCTCCCTACTGGCGCCAGAATGCGCGTGGCATAATCATCGGTCTGACGCAGTTCACGCGAAAGAACCACATTGTGAGAGCAGCTCTGGAGAGCATCTGCTTCCAGACACGCGACATCCTCGAGTGCATGCATCAGGAGTGCGGCTACGAGATCAACAAGCTGCATGCCGATGGCAAGCTCACGACAAACAACCTGCTGATGCAGCTCCAGGCAGACACCATCGGCATGCCCGTATTCCGCTCCCAGCTGATGGACTCGACGGCCTTCGGGGCGGCCATGTGCGCCGCCCAGGCGGAGGGCGTTGATCTGTGCAAATTTGAGCCAGAGAAGCGCTACTACGAGAACGTGCACTACGACACGTTCCTGGCCACCACCACGGATGTGGAGCGCAAGGAGCGCTACGGCAAGTGGAAGCGGGCCGTCGAACGCAGTCTTGGCTGGGTCATCAAGCAGAAGAAGACGCGCGAGCACACCGAGGAGAACTACCGCATGCTGTCCTCGCTCCCAGCGAGTATATTCCTCATCAGCAGCTTTGCGATGCTGGTGCACTCCTTTGCATCGACAGCCAGTAGCCAGTAGCACTGCCAATCCTTCGTTCCCACTCCATGACATTTCGATCGGTTCTCGGTTGTGATAATAATTATTCTTCCTTTTACACTGTATGTTTGTACATAGATAGCTCTTCAAGGAACCCCCTCTAGTGGGTCTAAAGAGAGAGAGAGATGGTTGAACGTGCTTTAAACTATGTAAATAGTTGCCATAGTCTACAACCCCTAATCTTAGGCAGAAAGTCATTTGCTCTAACCTACTTTAAGTGCACTGTATCCTTTAGCCTGTCTCTATTTTATCGTCCCCCTTTCCAGGTGTGTGTCCAACAACCCCCCGCTTTATCAACGAAATTGTATATAGCCAAAGGGCACAGCGACCCTTAAAATAAGTAGGTACCCTCCCGACCCCACCCGACCCCGACACCGACCCATATTTGTACGTGTACGTTTATATGTATAGTGATTACGTCCCCTAACTAATAAACATTGCTCTTCATTGCGATTTACCAAGAATTCTCTCATAATCTCTACATCGTGGATTAGGCCTTTTCCGTTTTCTGTGATAATATAAATAGAACAAAGCTGAAAAAGGGGGTTAAGATCGAAGAACTCTTCCAACTCGTGATACGGATGAGATTAGCTTTGATAACAGAATTGGTATTGGTACCAGTACATATATGCATTCTCTTTATATTCTCTTCTTTTTGCTGCCAGTTTTCTAGAATGATATTACGGATCGTATCAGTTTTTGTTTTCCTTTTTGCAATATTTCAATCTCCCTTCAGGTGGGGCCCCTGCCAGTATCGGGCGTGCTATCAGCAAACGGAAATGTCAGCAACAGGCAAATATTTGTGACTAAAGTAATCGATTGATTAATAGATGGTGGGTGTGTGCCTTGTACTCAATGGGAAGGGGTGTTTTTTGAAACAAATGATTGGCAATTTAAAGGTGTGTCGCCACTAGAGCTAGTCCCAGTAAATATCCGATTACAGAAGTATACGAAAGTAATCTACGTTGTTTTCGGCTAACAGGTAGGGTAATCTTTGGGGAATCTGAGAGAGAAATTAGTTTCCTGTATTTGTGCGGCAAGGTGCATCACCTGCTGAGTCCGAAACACGTGGACTCAGACAGTGCGCTGATTCCAATGATAATCTTGAGGATGGCATGGTGTGAACCATCTTGATATTGGCTAGTGTAAGCTCCAGGAAGAGCTCATGGTAATGAGAGACACCTTGGTGGCCAGTGAAGTCTCTACAATGGCATTTCCTGTGACCAAATGAACAGCTATGGGGCACGGAGCTGACGGAATATAACTTCAATATAGCTTCAAGTGGGAATCGTTCGCCGTGAAACTCTCTGGAGATTATCTATGGCGCGCTGGATATCAGTATCCCATACACCATAGCCAGTGTGGACTGTAAGATGGATCACATTTAAATTGGTTCTCACACACACGCACACTTGTAATGAGAATGAGAACTCCAACAACAACAAGCCCTTGCCTCACACTCGAATCCAGGTAGATCCAGGTAAAAGAAAAAAAGGTAACAAGAACCATACAAAGAAATTGATTTTCTCTGTTCGGGGCTGCGGGTCGGTCTGCACACACATTCAACAATTTTACTGAATCAGTGCAACAGCAACAGCAGCAACAACACAACAACAAGGCAACAACAACCGAGGCAGAAGAACCGGAATCCGTTTGATGTTGAAGCGCGCACGCGCACCTTTTGGGTCTTCAAACAGGCAACACAACAGAAAAATACACACACATGAACACACGGACACAGGATGTGTGTGTGGGTGTGAGTTGGTTGAGCTCGAACCGATTTGATTCCCATCGCAACAGGTTCGTTCGATCATTTGCAGTGCTAGTGCTGCCAGTATGTTTTGGTAAAATCAAGCTAGATTGGCCAAATAACAGCTGGAATTCAAACAAATAATCCACCATCAAATTAATAATACATTTGTTTTTATACTCGGTATTCGAAGATTATACGACCAATCATGGGCGCAGTAAACTTAAAATGAATCAATCGATAAGCACCGTGATAGTTTGTCATCAATTAAAAGCTGAAAAAGGGAACACTGAACAAAAACTCTAGAATTCCCGCTGACCGCTGTTTTATTTTCAGATATCGCTAAATTGGCAACACTGATCATTTGTTCTTCCGTCCAAAGCCGCAGCCGCGATTCTGTCGTCAATCGTGTTCGAGTTGCGTGCGCGGTTTGTTGGGTTTTTCGAATGGTGTTTTGGATTGGATTGGCTTCGGATCGTCTTTTTTTTGTGTGTTGTTGTTGCTTTTTTCGAGTGTGTGCCTTGTTTATGTTAATGTGAAGCGATAATTATTTATTTATTCCAAATGCTTGCAAATATTGCAGAATTAGCAATAAATTTGGTCGATTTACGGTGCTTGAAATTGGAAGCGTGAGACCGATCCGCACACCCATTATGGAGCACGGTTGTATGTGTGCGTGCCAGTGGTGGTATGCAACATAAATAAGCATTTGGAAGCTAAAGGGTCAAACCGGTTTAACCAACGCAGACGCCACTGGGGGCACCACTTAGTCATGGAGGAGGAGGCAACATCATCCACAACAGCGGCAGCAGCAGCAACAGCAGCAGCAGCAACAACAACTGCAGCAGCAGCAGCAGGAACATCAGCATCCTTGCAACGTGTCGGCTCTCAAGCTAGTCTAGAACAGGCGTCGCCCATGTCCCCCAGCCAGGTGGTTGCACCGGCTCCCCATCACTATCATTACATACAATATCCGGCGCACTATCACCAGCCGCAGATGCAGATGCAGTTGCAGTTGCAGCCGCAGATCCAGCAGACGGCCAGCCAATGCCAATGCCCCTGCTCCTGTGGCCGGGCACCACAGATGCCCCAACTGCCCCCGCAGCAGCAGCATCAGCAGCATCCATCCCAGAACGGCTCCATGGCTGTGGCGGTGCTGGTGCACCAACAGGCCTCTGTTCCAGCCGCAGATCAATCGACGCCACTCAAGGCGCAGTCAGCCCAGTCCCTGCTCAACCATTCCTACCAGGCCTTGCACGAGGAGCAGCAGCAGCAGCAGCAGAGGGATCGGCTCAATCTCCAGCTGGACACTTCGGTGGGAGCCGGCAGCTGTGACTGCGACCTGGAGTGCAGCTGTGCCGCGAACGGAGGCTCTTCCCTGGCCCAGCACAAGCGCAGCCTGCTGGCGGATGCCATGCTCGGTGCGGATGAGATCACGGTCAGTGAATCCGACAACAACAGCACAATGATCAAGAAGAAGAAGCCCCGCTCCAGTGCCGGGCAGTTGCCGCCCAAGACTCAGCCCACGGGCGACAGTTGCAACGACATTTACCATGACACGGAGCTGGATGGGGCCGGAGGTTCGGTTCCCTCCTCAGGAGGAGGTGGCTCCCGCGGCAGGAAGTCCCAGAATCTAGATGACAACCGTCCTCCCCTGCCGCCACGCCCACCGCCCAGGCCACGCAGCAACGGAAATGGATCCATAGGTGAGTGGGCCGCATGGCATCAGCACCAGCATCAGTGGTGCCCAAATGAATCACGTATCCCCTTTGGGGGATAGTCACAGATTTGTCACCCTTTTTTCTGTGGCATCCCATTACCCTAGCATCCCAGCATCCGCCTGGTCCTATTGCTTCCTCATCCGCATATCTGGCCCAGCCAGCGCCTGCGCCTTGCTCCATCTCTCTCGCTGGCTCTCGCTCCGAGAGAGCTGTTGCAGGTCCAAATATTTGCTTGGGGGATGGTTCCTTGGATGGACGGCTGGAAGTGTGTTAATGTCAGTCGGGACTTTCAGTTGACACCGTTCCGTTCCTGTTATTGCAACAACGCACACTCCCCAAAGCACATCCGCAGATCCCAGCTTTTCCGTACCCCCGCTCCTGTCTCTGCCTCTGCCACTGCCTCTGCCTCTGCTTCCCGCCTCTCGGTTCGCGCAGCTGCCAACAGCAGCAGCAGTAGCAGCGGTGGCATCTCATCGCCATCAGCGACTTCTGTGTAGATATTTTTCCGTTTCGTTGCGGAGCAAAAAAACAAAAAGAAAAGCGAGTGACGAGTGGGAAGGCGAAAAAAAAGCAATTGCGGAACTCCCGAGTTTGCGAAAACGTGTTCAGACATCCTCTGGTGATTGCTCTTCCGCGTCCTGTCCATAGCCACTATGTGGGCATAGGGACAGCCAGTTTATGGCCAGTGTTTTCCGCGAGACGACAGCAAGGCTTCCAGCAACCAATCCCAGCCAAAATGCATGGCTATCCGGTGATGCAGTTCGTGCAGTACAGCATGCCGCCACCCTGCTCCTGGGTGCCCGCACCGCCCCCGTCCTCCGGCAATGTGGATGCCCATCACCGTGGTACTGGCTCTCGACTCCCCTAATTCCCCATCTGATTGTTTTTTGTCTGCTCTGTTCTGTTCTGTACCTGTCCTCTCCCGCAGCCCATCGCCATGGAGCTGGCATCAAGAAGTACGTGGTGTGGTGCCTCATCTGCGGCGGCTTTAGCTGCCTGCTCGGTGTCCTCTTCCTGGGCGTCTACTTCCTTCTGCACTCGTACACCATCACCGTGGGCAATTTCGAGACGGTGCCGACCTTTGTGCCCGCCACACTGCTCATCCTCACCGGTATCTGCATCATGAGCTTGGCCCGCCGTCGGAATCGCTATAGTTATTTGGTAAGCGCCACCACTACACTACACTACACTACACTACACTACACTACACTACATTCGATTCATTGGGATCCTGTTAACCCACTATACATATGTATATCCGACTTGCAGATTAAGCTGTCGGGCGCCTGTGGTCTGGTGTCTGCCCTCACCTGTGCCCTGGTCACGGTCACCACCACCGTGCTGCACATGAGCCGCCTGCAGGCGCTGCGGGAGTGCGACTACGCCCAGAAGACGCGCACCTGCACCTGCTACTCGGACCTCATCGAGTCCCAGGTGGATCGGGTGGACAAGGGTAAGCATAGTCGGTCGTCTGAGGTGTATTGGCTCCCCATTTATGCATTGGCTCTTTCCTCAGAAGGAGTGCGTCTGGTGTTCGACTCCCTCTCCGATTGCGGCGTGGTCCATGGATCGCTATACTCCTGCCTGCGGGCCATCTTCGGGCTGTCTGTGGCCGGCGTGCTCATCGCCGTCTTCAGCTGCATGCTGGTCTACCAGCTGCTCAGCCATGAGCGCAAGAAGATGTACTGGGAGCAGCTGGAGCTGCGATGCCGCTCCCTTTACGCTAGCCAAGCACCGCCACCCTCTCTGGGGGCTCTTGGGGCCCCCGGACGGATGCTCAACTGTCGCTGCTGCGAGCAGTGCCACGCCCATCGGCAGATGACGCTGCCGTTGCAGACAACCGCTTATCCCTGGGACGAGGCCACGGTGGCGGCAGCGGCCGCGGCAGCCGGAGGTGGAGGAGCCGAGCAGCGCTTCTGGGCGGCACAGCCACCGGGTAACTTTTACTCGCCAAATCCGGGCGGAGAAGATGCCTCCGGACCGTGTCGTGGCGGAGAACGGGGAGCAGGAGGAGGCGGAGGCGGACGCAGCAGCAGCGGCTGGAGCTGGCCGAGAATGCCGTGGCAGCGCACTACGCCGGACACGGGACGGCGCTTCCGCCAGGCAGCAGCCAGTCCGGACTCCCAGTACGGTTTCAGCTCGGCCACGGCCATGACGGCGGACGGTAATCAGATGCTGATCGAGGAGCCAGCCGTGGGTGCTGCCTACACTGGCATGCCGCCGCCCAACGCCTTGCCGTACGGAGTGTGGGGTCCGCCGCCACCCTACAGCGATCCCAACAGCCCCGCGCGGCGTGGCTACTACCAGTATCTGCAGCCGGCGGCTTGTCTGGCCGGCAACCCCTCCACCACAACGGTGGCGCTCACCCAGGAACAGCTGCATCAGCAGGCGATGCAGCACCAGCATCCGCACGCACATCCCCAGCAGCAGCAGCAGCTCCAGCTGCAGCGAATCCAAGGCCAGTCGGCCACTCTGGAGCGGATGGACGGCCTGAGCCTGAGCAGCATGACTGGCAACATGACCGGCATGACGTCCACCCGATCCTCCGCCTACAAGTCGAAGGTGGAGTACGAGAACACGCCCTCGGACAGCGACGGAGGCGGCAATGTGAGGGAGAGGGATCGCTGCTCCAACACGCTGCCCACGCGCAAGCTGAAGAAGCGCATCGAGGCGGGCACCGGGGCCAAGAGCATCGGACCCCAGAGCAATCCCAGCCAGCAGCGCCCCAATGTACAGCAGCTATTCGCCAAGCAGGAGCAGCAGCCACTGCAGCAGCAGTCCACGCAGGGGGGCACTCAGCAGGCACAGACGCAGTCCTCGGTGGGCGTGGAGAACAGCGGCTATCAGGACTCGAACGGGGCCATATCCAAAGATCAGGTTGGCGGCGGTGTCGTGGGCTCACTGCTGCAGGACCCCGCCGAGTCGGAGGTCTACTTTGCGGACGTCAGCAGCTGCTGCAACATGTCCGTGAAGAATGACAACTACTACGACAACGCCCATCGCCACCAGGGGCACCATCACCACCAGCACCAGCATCAGCACCAGCACAGCAACTGCAGCCACAGCAGCACCCAGAGCAACGCCAACACCAACAACTCCTCGGCCAACGAGGACTATCTGGCTCAGCGGTTCGGACGACGCGAGCACTCCGTACGCAGCCGTCTGCCCATTCCTCAGGCCCGCCTCGAGGACGACTACGAGAGCTCCAACCTGAACATGCCGACGATGAAAGAGCAGCAGCAGCAGCAGCAACAGCTGCAGAAGGAGATCTCGCGCCAGAGCATGTGCTCCGTGGAGTCGGAGGCCAAGACTGAGTTCACCGACCTGTCGCCATCGACGCCCTGCGGAGGATCGCTTCCTCCGCCGCCAGCGAACTTTGCCAGCGATCCGCCGTGCACGACGGGCCAGCAATCGCCCAGCTTTGTGGCCTCGTTCCCGTACTCCTCGGAGTCGCAGTGCCTGGAAGCGCATCGCCGCTCGACAAAGAACATTCACGAGCTGCTAATGGCCGGTGGTGGCACCGGAACCTCCACTGTGGGCGCGGACTCCCACTATGAGGTGATCAACGATAGGAACAATCCAGTGGCCGGCTATCAGCTGCAGCGCGCCATTGCCGGCGGCAGCCACAAGCACAAGTCCAAGTCGAAAACACGCTCGCGGGAGCAGCTGGACATCTATGGGAGTGGAGGAGCCGATCGCTCGGACTGGTCCTCGGACGGGGGACGCTTGTGAGACAAGGCGAGCGACGAGGTGTTTGTCTAGACGGAGCGGTGCAGTGGTTTCATCATCATTCTCAGTATACTCGGCAAGGACGGGACCCCGTGTCCATGTCGATTCTCCAGTGTCCTCCTTTTGGTTTATCCACGTCCAAGTCCACGTCCCCGTCCACCCGCACACACCCACGAAAATATCGTCGCATTTGTAATGTTTGCCATCCAGCAGAGGAACAACACTTCCTCCCTCTCTCTCTCTCTCCAACTCAAAGGCCACCCCGGCCACACACACTTTGCTTTAACTATTTTACGCGAAATATCCTTTGCATAGTACTATATATAGTTTATATTGAATATTGAATATTTACTAATGGTAACGTAACAAAATATTGTAGCATTGAATTGAATGTTGAGAAATTGTAGCAATGATGACCCTGTGCGGCACTGATTTGTCCTTTGCACGGGACAAAAATCCGGCTGTGGGCCTGGATGAGTTGATCCCATCCTCTCCCATTCCACTTCGAACTTGGTAACAGCGGGAAATTTGTTTTTTCTTAGTGGTAATCATTAACGTACTCCAAAGAATGTCAAAGATGCGCATTTTTTTTTTATTACTCGCGGTTTTTTAATTTTTAAAAATGATTTTGGGGGTATATTGCACATTTAAAGTAGGAGGATGAGATCTAATCATCCAGGGCTACAACCTTAATTTTTGTCTCGTGCACAAGCACTTTCAAAAGTTTCCATTTTGCCGCACAGGGGAATCTATGAATATTATTATACAAATTATGTTATATTTACCTGCGTATTTACATAGTTGCATACATATACATACACACACACACACCTACACACATATACATAAATATATAAATATATAGTATATATATACATATATACATAGTTAGTTAAATGTTAGAGCGCAAGTTAAATTTATTAAAGAACAAAGTATATCCGAAGCATTTTAACAACAAACAAATTCTCGTCTTTTGAAATTGCGGAAAAGTCAGCTAATCATAAAAGAAAAGACATTTTTCCACTTAAAATTACAATTTGGAATTTAATGACTACGTAAGCATCGTACAGTACAACTGGGATCACTATGACTATGGCTCCGCTCCGCTCCAACTTCCACTCCCACTCCCACTCCAACGATCCAACGGTCAGTGGGCCAGACTGTGCAGCAGCATAAAGCCAGCGGTGGCCGTCAGACTGAGGCTAACAAGAGAGGCGGCGGCAGCGTTCTTGCGATCCGCAATGCTGCCGTGCGGGATCTCGTTCTCTGAATCATCCGGCACCGGCTCCGGTACGGCCAGCTGCTCCAGTGCCAGCACTGTGGCCTCGTTGATGGTACGGAGCAGGGGATAGCTCTGGCTGAGCCGCCGGGGGGCAGTGCTAACCACCTTGAAGTCTTCAAAGGTATCGCCATCCAGCTCACAGTTGCCAAGGAAGTCATCCGTGTCCACCGACCAGACCATGACGCCTGCCAGACGCTTGGACATGGCATACAGCACCTTGTTGGCGATGGAACGGGAGCTGTCGAACGTCACCACGCTCACGTCTTGCGTGAAGACATTGCGCTCGGAGCGGGCCAGCACCTGGCTGGTCTGTGGGTCCCACTGCTTGGTCCAGCCCGAGGTCTTGTTGCTCAGTATATTGCAGATTTCATTGTACCCCAGGAAGCCATCTTCGCGGGTGTAGGGTCCTCGGAAGCCGACGCCATCGCTGCCATCGTTCAGATTGCCCTCGGACACCGTCTTGAAGGTTCGTCCATAGAACGGCAGGCCAAGGACCAGCTTCGATGGCGGGGCACCCAGCTTCAGCAGATAGTCAATGGTGAATTTCTGAAATAAATAATACATACATGCATGTACATACATATGTATCTGTTTCGTTCTCACGATTCTGTTCTGGCATGACTTACCACACTCAAGGGATCCTCTGCGGGGGCGGCGAGTGGAGAATTGTAGCCCACCCTCTGATCCCAGCTGCCGTGGTAGTCGTAACACATGATGTGCAGGTAGTCCAGATACCGCGATATTTGACGGACATCGTAGGCCTCGTCGATCACCTTCTTGGCCGCCCCAATGGCCGAGGTGAGCAGCAGCCCATGGTTGTCGAACTCCTCGCGCAGCTCCTTGGTGAGAGCAACAAAGTTCTCGCGGTCGCTCGGCTTGCCGCCGCGCTGCGTGGGATACTCCCAGTCCAGGTCGAGGCCATCGAAGTTGTATTTGCGCACAAAGCTCGACACCTGCTTGACGAAGCGCTGGCGCAGGTAGCTATTGGCCACCAGGCTGGAGTAGTTGGCTGAGCCCTCGTTCCAGCCGCCGATGGCCAGGGAGACCTTCAGATGTGGATGGCTGCGCTTCAGGCCAGTCAGCTGCTCGTAGCCACCCTTACCGTACTGCTCCTTCAGGTCCTGCCAGGGATCTAGCCGAAAAAGGAATGGGCTCGAATTAGCATACGCAAATACGAAAAAAACCAACAGACCGATAGTGCTCCGCTCCCTTACCAAGCGATTTGATGGACGCCTGCGTGATGTCCAGGCCGGCGAAGGCATACACCACATGGGTGCACAAGTTGGGATCAAAGTTGTCTATGGCATAGGCGCCCTGCTCGGGCCGGTAGACAGCCCATGTGGATATGTAGCAAACCACCACCTTGTCGTGCGAGGGACCTGCAAGCGAGATCCGACTGTTAGCAACCCCTTTTGCGGTCAGCCATTGGCCCAGCACTCACCCGTCCTGGCGGTCACTGAAGCCCACAATGTGCATGCGACGGATGCCAGCAGCAGGAGGAGCAACAGCTGCGGTGCTTCCCCCCAGACTTCTCTCTGACGCATCGCTCGCATCTATGGGAAAGACATACATATAAGAATCGAGTTGAATGTTTTGCGTGGTCGAGCGCCACTTTGTGGCGACAATGTTGATACATTTTCATAATTCCAATTCCGTTCAATTACTGGCATTAATTGAACGGAGGGACCGGGCTGGACCGGACCGGATCGTCCACGAGCGATGCGGAAAAGTGAAAGGCGAAACAATTCTTAGAGATTCTTCAATCACTGAGCTGTGAGAGTGATGTGAGTCATTCATTGCCATGTACCACTCATGTACTAGAATTTCATTTCATCACCGACAACCAACCGAGACAACCAACCAGAATGTAATCAAAGACTTGTCTTTGTTTTTGACGAACTGGAATACTCTGGAATACTGGTATACGTATACGTATACGACACAGTCCAGTCAGTTATCACGAAGTCGTTTCAGCAACCATCCAGACTCTAGAGGGAATGCGTGAACCGAATTCGCTGGGAGCCTGAGTCTGAGTCTGAGCCTGAGCCGGCGTTGTGTGGGTTGTCGAACCTGATTCTCAACTTTCGCCCGAAGGCCCTTAAATAGCTGGTGACCGGCGGCGACAAGGTGCATCGGGACAGAACGGCAACGGAATGACCAACTAAAGAGACTGATGAATCACAGTCATATCATTCGGCAAACAAAACTGCAGACTTTTCCTCCCAGAGTTCGCTATCTGGGTGGGAACGGGTTCGGTTCGGTACGGGTTCGGGGTAAACAACTTTACATCGATGTTTTGATAAGAAATGGCATGAATAAGCACTTAGGTTTCTGTTAGAGTGGAAATTGGGCGGAAAAGCAAGACTTAAACGGTTTCACTTTCCGGCTTTTTTCACATTTTTCGTTGCCACTAACTTTTGCATATTAATTTGTTTTTTGTTTAGCCTCGGGGCTCGGCCAAACCGGAATCGGGCGTTCATCACGAGCTGAACCCAGACAAAAGAAGCCGCGGAGCATGTGAAAACGGAATCAGAATACGAATATCAACGAAATCGAGAGGGAAACATCAGAACAAACATCCCACCTGAGGATGGAACTATGCACATATGTATGTACATGCATATATATTATGTATATATAGGAAGATGGGACGATCCGGTATCGGGAGTCAAAACTTCATGTTTATGTATGTATGTTGCGCATGCGTAGCCTGACGAGAGGGAGAGGAAGTGGAAAGCCAATTAGCACGTAAACACACACACACACACACACACACACTGGAGAGAAAACCCAGCTCCGCAATGGGTACATTCAATGGGCTGGGCTGGGCGCAGGCGAAGGCGAAGGCGGAGTCGTCGCTCAAGATGTTCGTTAATGGAAAGCATATCAAGTGGAGTCGCTACCTCCACTACGCCTCAAATGATGTGCTCAGTGTCTTGGATCTGGAAATGCTTTTACACGTACGATGATTTTTCGCCTGATGCTTGTTTTATTTCGGTTCTGTTCCGCTTAAACTGGCTGCCACGCACGCGCCTTCGTAAAACTTTGTACCGCCTCCGTCGCCTTTCCGCATTTAACTGAACAACAAAACTCGTCGTCGTCGTGGCCACAGCGTAAAACTGATATATGTATGAAGCAGCTGAAGGCGAACTCGAGCTCTTGCCCGAACCACCATCCCCAGCAGTGGCAAGCTCTCAAGTCGCCAAAGAGCCAATACCAAGACGAAGTTTCGCTCAGAGAGTAATAACCAAAGAGAACCAATACTAAGTACGTAAAATATAATGTAATAAATGGAAAAAGTGTCAAAACCAATCTTTTGAGTCGTATCGTATCTGGAATATTAGATAGATATGTTTTAAGCAAAAATAATTCTTTTCAGATTGAAAGTTTCCTTTCTTTCTGGTTGCCAGCATTACACAAATTTTAAATTATGGAACAAAATGTGCGGTTTTGGCCGTGCAACCATTCTCCCAAGAAAATCTATGGGTTCTATGGGTAGATTCTGAAATGTGTCTCGGATCATAATCATGCTATCTCTGAATATATTTTTCCAATCCAATTGTTTCAGTCTATTTTCAGTAATTTAGTATGTTCAAAAGGGGTTGTGGAAAAGTATCGTGATCGAAATTTTTTGCTCTGACCTCCAAACTTAATACATTTTCCCCCGTCATACACTTCTAAATAGCATACGCTCTTTCTTGCAGGGAAAGAAACAGATGCCGCTATATGCTTCAAAATTGACAAATTTGCCCATAACACATTAGTACAATCAGCTTCTTGTGAATGATTACGTGAACATTTATAGCATTTTACCTCAGCTTGTTTGCAATCTTGGGAAAAATTTCCAAGTTTCTAGCATCTATAACATTGGCTAAAGGGCGCACAATGCATTACAGGTACTTTTCTTTAAAGAAAGGAAACTGAGGTAATTGTGCACCTCTAAAAAACAGTTTAACTCGTTTTATTCGAATAAATGGTTAAATAGAAACCGGAAAGTCGGTGTATTCCAGTCGGTGTATAGCATTTTGTTGAAAATGGATGTTTTGTATATGTTAAAAATAAGACCCTTTAAATGATTAAATATTTTAGGTTTATAACCATAATTCTTTAAATTGGCAGTCATAAACTTATTCTTTAAAATTTTAAATTCAATTTTGCCCATTTGCTAAAGCTATTCATTAACTTTCATTAAAATACAACTTATTATTATTATTTTTTTTAATATTTTGTTTACATACACTATGCATGGTATTCTATGGGATATATCATCAACGGAACTACATTTCTGAGTTTGAAGCATCTTTACATATTTCTCTTTTGTTTCAAATCGTTATATCCGATATACCCGCGAATTTTAGCTCCTTATCGATCACAGGGTATATCGGTATTTTTGTGCGATAAGTTCGATAAATCGAAATTTCACAATCGCGCATCTCTACGCGCAATAGTTTTTAGATTTACTTTATTAAATTTCAAACGAGAATCTGCTCTATGAGGCGGCAACTAACCGTTGGCCGGACGACAACACTCAGTATTTTAACAACGCAACAATAACCATCCAGAATCGTTGAATAACCCCAAAGAGGTCATGGCAAAAACGGATTTATCCAACATTGCGGTTCTTTGTCTGTGCATAAATAATGCACACAATAAATAGTGCATAAATAATACATCCCTGCTTGCTTTCATACAAAAGTTTGAATTTTGAACATATTTTTTTGTGATCAAGTACATTGCAGTGTAAACATACAGAATGCACATCTGGCTACACTCTGCCGCCCCGAGCGAAATATATGACAGTTTTCGTTTTTCGATTTGATTACTGGGCTATAATAATGATCATAATTCAGTAAATTGATATGTTTTTTAAATGCTTCAAACCAAATCTAATGTGTCACGACGGTGCCCCGGTATTTTTAAAATCACGAGACAAGCAACAGAGATGAACTATCGCTCATCTAGGCGCTCATCACTAGTGGCTGAACGAAGAAGAAGAGTAATGTGTACATTTTTGTGTCGATTTTTTTTTAGCTAATTAAACTATCTTAAAAATATAAGTAGAGTGCCGATTAGCCCTTATCGCTAGCTATAAAAGTTCGCCAGCGCATATTTGTGTACTTGGCCACGCCGGAAACTCGCCTTCAGCCAGTGCACGTCCCCATCGGTCATCGGAAATGGCACGCCCAATTTTTCCGAATCAGCAAAAGATAGCTGAGAAGCTGATTATCTTGAATGATCGCGGTCTGGGCATACTAACGCGAATATACAATATCAAAAAGGCCTGTGGCGACACCAAATCCAAGCCAGGCTTCCTCTCCGAGAAGTCCCTGGAGTCCAGCATCAAATTTATTGTGAAGCGATTCCCCAACATCGATGTGAAGGGCTTGAACGCCATCGTCAATATCAAGGCGGAGATAATAAAATCGCTCTCCCTGTATTACCATACGTTTGTGGATTTGTTAGATTTCAAGGACAATGTCTGCGAGCTGCTCACCACGATGGATGCCTGTCAGATCCACTTGGACATAACGCTGAACTTTGAGTTGACCAAAAATTACTTGGATTTGGTGGTGACATACGTCTCTTTGATGATTGTATTGTCCAGAGTCGAGGATCGCAAGGCTGTGTTGGGTCTGTACAACGCTGCCTTTGAGCTCCAGAATAATCAAGCGGACACTGGCTTTCCCCGCCTGGGCCAGATGATCCTGGACTACGAGGTTCCCCTCAAGAAACTCTCTGAGGAATTCATTCCCCATCAGCGACTGCTGACGAATGCCCTGCGCTCGCTCACCTCCATATACGCTCTGCGGAACCTGCCGGCGGACAAGTGGCGGGAGATGCAGAAGTTAAGCTTGGTGGGTAATCCGGCTATACTCCTGAAGGCCGTACGAACGGATACGATGTCCTGCGAGTACATTTCGCTGGAGGCCATGGACCGCTGGATTATTTTCGGTCTCCTTCTGAACCACCAAATGCTGGGCCAGTACCCAGAGGTCAACAAGATCTGGGTGTCTGCCTTGGAGTCCAGCTGGGTGGTGGCCCTCTTCCGCGACGAGGTCTTGCAGATCCATCAGTACATACAGTCCACCTTTGACGGCATCAAGGGCTACAGCAAGAGGATAGCCGAGGTCAAGGAGGCGTACAACACAGCAGTTCAAAAGGCAGCCCTCATGCATCGCGAGCGCCGCAAGTTCCTGCGCACGGCCTTAAAGGAGCTGGCGCTGATCATGACGGATCAGCCGGGACTGCTTGGTCCCAAGGCAATCTTCATCTTCATTGGCCTCTGCCTGGCGCGCGATGAAATTCTTTGGCTACTGCGGCACAACGACAATCCTCCGTTGCTAAAACACAAAGGTTCGTACTCCAAGCTCACCATTTAGTCGCTAATTTTACCCACTTTCGTCGCTTGCTTACTCTTCTCTAGGCAAAAGCAACGAGGATCTGGTGGATCGCCAACTGCCGGAGCTGCTCTTCCACATGGAGGAGCTGCGCGCCTTGGTGCGCAAGTACAGCCAGGTGATGCAACGGTACTATGTGCAATATTTGTCCGGCTTCGATGCCACGGACCTGAACATACGCATGCAGAGCCTGCAGATGTGTCCGGAAGATGAGAGCATCATATTCAGCTCTCTGTACAACACGGCTGCCGGACTGACTGTGAAGCAAGTGGAGGACAACGAGCTGTTCTACTTCCGGCCCTTCCGTCTGGACTGGTTCCGTCTGCAGACTTACATGAGCGTGGGCAAGGCTGCCCTGCGGATAACGGAGCATGCGGAACTGGCTCGTCTGCTGGACTCCATGGTGTTCCACACGCGGGTCGTGGACAATCTGGACGAGATACTGGTGGAGACCTCTGACCTGAGCATCTTCTGCTTCTACAACAAAATGTTTGACGACCAGTTCCACATGTGCTTGGAGTTCCCCGCTCAGAACCGCTACATCATAGCCTTCCCCCTCATCTGCAGTCACTTCCAGAACTGCACGCACGAAATGTGCCCAGAGGAGCGTCACCACATCCGGGAGAGATCGCTGAGTGTGGTCAACATCTTCCTGGAGGAGATGGCCAAGGAGGCCAAGAACATTATTACCACCATCTGCGATGAGCAGTGCACCATGGCAGATGCCTTGTTGCCCAAGCACTGCGCCAAGATCCTGTCCGTGCAGTCCGCCCGCAAGAAGAAGGACAAGTCGAAGTCGAAGCACTTTGACGACATACGCAAGCCGGGCGACGAGTCGTACCGAAAGACGCGCGAGGATCTGACCACCATGGACAAGTTGCACATGGCCCTAACGGAGCTCTGCTATGCCATCAACTACTGCCCCACCGTCAATGTTTGGGAGTTCGCTTTTGCCCCTCGCGAATATCTCTGCCAAAACCTGGAGCACCGTTTCTCGCGAGACTTAGTGGGCATGGTGATGTTTAACCAAGAGACCATGGAGATCGCCAAGCCCTCGGAGCTGCTGGCCAGCGTGCGAGCCTATATGAATGTGCTGCAGACCGTGGAAAACTATGTCCACATTGACATAACACGAGTGTTCAACAACTGCCTGCTGCAGCAGACGCAGGCCTTGGACTCGCATGGCGAGAAAACCATTGCCGCCTTGTACAACACCTGGTACAGCGAGGTTCTGCTGAGACGCGTCTCTGCCGGCAACATTGTGTTCTCCATCAACCAGAAGGCATTCGTGCCCATTTCCCCAGAGGGCTGGGTGCCTTTCAATCCACAAGAGTTCTCCGATCTCAACGAGCTACGCGCTCTGGCCGAGCTCGTCGGTCCCTATGGCATCAAAACGTTGAACGAGACCCTAATGTGGCACATAGCCAACCAGGTGCAGGAGCTCAAGTCGCTCGTTGGCACCAACAAGGAGGTGCTGATCACTCTGCGGACCAGCTTTGACAAGCCGGAGGTGATGAAGGAGCAGTGCAAGCGGCTTCAGGACGTAGACCGGGTGCTGCAGCGCATGACCATCATTGGGGTGATCATCTGCTTCCGCAATCTGGTGCATGAGGCTCTCGTGGATGTGCTCGATAAACGCATTCCCTTCCTGCTGAGTTCGGTGAAGGACTTTCAGGAGCATTTACCTGGCGGAGATCAGATACGCGTAGCCTCTGAAATGGCGTCAGCAGCTGGTCTGCTCTGCAAGGTGGACCCCACACTGGCCACCACGCTCAAATCCAAGAAGCCCGAGTTTGACGAAGGCGAGCATCTCACTGCTTGCTTGCTGATGGTGTTCGTGGCCGTCTCCATCCCGAAGCTGGCGCGCAACGAGAACTCTTTCTACAGGGCGACCATTGACGGGCACTCGAACAACACGCACTGCATGGCGGCGGCCATCAACAACATCTTTGGCGCTCTGTTCACCATTTGCGGGCAGAACGACATGGAGGACCGAATGAAGGAGTTCTTGGCGCTGGCCAGCTCATCGCTGCTCCGTCTGGGGCAGGAGTCCGACAAAGAGGCTACCCGCAACCGCGAGTCCATCTACTTGCTGCTCGATGAGATTGTCAAGCAATCGCCGTTCCTCACCATGGATCTGCTCGAGTCCTGCTTCCCCTATGTCCTTATCCGCAACGCCTACCATGGCGTCTACAAGCAGGAACAGATACTGGGTCTCTGAGCGGCGTTCGACCATCGAGTATTATTATAAGCGCCGTCGCTGTATTCCGAATATTATACACCGTAGCCCGTAGCCGTATCCGCAGGTCGACTGTCGACTGTCGATCCCTATGCTAATCTAATATACTCCTAAAGCTGTTAAACATCCCCTAATTGTATTCTAGAGTCTGCATTTTTACACAACTTCGAATAAAGTGCTTATTTAAACCAAAGGCCAAACACAGTGCTTAAGTTATTTGATCGGTATGTATATTCTTTATTCGGCTTACTGAAAGATGTGTCTGTCTGCCTGTCGCTCCCCCGAACGTGCAGCTCGCCTCCTTTTCCTTGCGGATAGTTGCCCAAATATCTGTTACATATTATCTGGACACAGGCGTATCGATCAGAGGCCATGTGTCCGTTTGGTGTATATTCAATATGTGTGTGATTCGGGGAAAAATATTCCGATTATTAAATTATTTGGTCACGTTCAAAGTTACATCTTAGGCTTGTCTTGTGTACAAATACTTGTAGGCAAGTAATAAAATATTTTCGTTTCTTAGATCTGGTTGGTAATGCGATTTCGATTTCTCGTTAAATATCATTGGTATTATTTTGGTTTGGTGTTGTGTAAACTTCTTTTAAGAGTTCCTCAATTCCACTACAACGAGTTGATTAATGGCTTACTATATTATGCAAATGTTGTGGAAATGAAATGGAAATAAAATAACTGGGATTATCAATCGTCCTGGGTGCAGGCGATAGGCTGGGAAAATATATGTATGTATGTATGTATGTATATGTAGCTAGAATCTCACCAACATAGCCTTAGGGTTCTACAATAATCAATAATCTGCTTGGTTTAATGTACCACAATCACTACATGCTGCTAGAAAGCTGTCTGTATTTTTATCTGTATCTAAATCTGTTTCTGTGTCTGTGTCTGTATCCGTATCTGATTTGTATTGAACATTGTCGATATCTACACTTAGGGTTCGTTAATTATACACATGCCATATACATACAATATTATTGGCTTTATAGTTAGTTACTCGTAGTATTATTAATTATGCGCTTCTCTCAATATTTTGCTAGTTCGTATAATTTATTTAGCATGTTTTATTTGGGTGTTTTCGCTTGAAAGTGTTTTCCATTTCAGTCAGTCAGTTTAGGCATCTGTTGACTTCAAAATTGTCGTCATTGTCTTTTGTTTTTACTTGTTTCTCTTTAAATATAAAATATTTATATATACTATATATATGTTTGTATATATATGTATGTACGCAGTTGAAATAAAATCGTGAAAAAGATTTGCGCATTTTCTCGCTTTCGTTTTCATTGTTTGTTAAAAATAAAATCGCTCTTTAGCAATTACGTTTAAAGCTCTCGAGTACAAAAATCGTGTTTCAAATGAAAAAAGCTTAAAAAATTCCAGGCGGCACGTCCACTCCTCCTCTCCTGTCCTTTATCTGTGTTTGCTGTTTGCGTGTGTGTTTCTGTTACTGTGTTTGTATATCGAATCCTTTAAATCTAAATTGTTTTTGTTTTGTTTCTGTTCTGTTGCTGTTTCTGTTTCTGTTTCCGTTTCCGTTGTCCGCTGTCAACGCTATCAGCTATAATTTCTCGTTTATAACAAACTGGGTCGCATATAAAATTTAAGCCTAGTAATATGAGTACGAAATACGTATGTTATGTATTATTCATGGGTGTGTCTGTTTCCTCTCCGCGGATCCTAGACGAACTCCTCCTGCTCGAGCCAGGGATGCTGCAGGCACTCGGCCGCCGAGGCGCGTATGACGGGATTGTACTCTAGCATGGGCAGCAGGAATTCGGAGAACTTCTTGGCCTCCATCGGGTCCCAGTCGTACTTCTCCACGAGCACGTTCATCAGACTCCACGGTTTCAGCTTGGTGATGTTCCTCAGATTGCCTGCAAGGCACAGACATTGAATGTAATACAGATTCCATACGAATACACCTGGTCTACGACCGATGATTTCTTACCGTAACTGGTGAAGTACTTGAGTCCGTGCTTGCCGCGCAGTATCACCGACTGCGGAATGGAGCCCAGCAGCTCGACGATGTGTGCCAAGTGATCCTCGTCCCGACTATAGGACTCGCCGGCATGCGGGTCGAACAGATAGTCGCCGGTGGCCAGCTCGAAGGCCAGGCAGGCGGTGCTCCAGATATCGGCGGTATAGTTGTAGGGTGCCCCCAGCAGGACCTCGATCGATCGGTACTGCCGCGTCTGTATGTCCTCGGTGAAGTGATGGTACTGCCGGATGGAGCATGGGTTACTATAAAGTATGTAAATGGGGGAGGAGGGGGGGTACAGGTTATACTTACATCGTAGCATGCGTTGCCCAGATCGGCGATCTTTACCCGCACGTTGCTGTTGCTGATGAGCGACTGTATCGTGTAGGTGTTGTTCTGGCTACTCTGACTCTGGTTCTGCGAAGGAATGGCATTGGCATGGACATTTAGTTTAGCGGATGTGTTTGCTGATGTTGCAGTTGTTGTTGTTGTTGTTGAGGTCGCGTTGGTTGTAGTTGTTGTTGTTGTTGTAGATGTATGGTCGCCATTGTACAGCTCTGTGCTTGCAGTTGCAGTTGTTGCGGTTGGAGTCGTTGTTGTTGGCGCTAGATGCGTGAACGAATACGTGCACGTGCTGGGGGGCGTGGCTGAGGCGGAGGTGGAGGTGGAAACTAAGGCTGTGGCAGGAGTTGCACTAGGAGTGGCGCTTGTGGCGGTTGTGACGGTTGTGGCGGTTGTGGCGGTTGTGGAGGGGCAGTTCTGGTTGTTGGTGTACTCGCTGGGCATGGACGTGCACGTGCTTTGAGTATTTGTGTTGATCTTTGGGTTGGTATTCGTATTGGCGTTGTAGGAGGGGCAGGAGTTGTTGGTGGAGGCGGGGTTGGAGTTGGAGTTGGAACTGGGCAGCTGCTTCATATAGATATATCGTAATATTGTATAAAAATTGGTTCACACAAAGAAAGAAAGGAGAAGAAAAAGAACACACAATGTTGGTTTGCTTCGATTTTGTTTTTTTTTTTTTCGGTTGTTGGTGCATATAAGAAACACATAAAAGAGGGAGCTCAAAGCTGTTTTGCTCCGGGGAGATCCCAGCTTTGAGTCCCCTGGTCAATGCCCAGAGGAAAGTGGTCCCCCTGGGTCAGTCACCATCACAATTAGAACGCATCAATTGGAACACGAACGAACAGCTTACACTTAGGCAAAATACTATACGTATAACCATAGATACACATACATACATATACATATGCGGGTTGGGCTTGGGCTTGGGCTTGGGCGGGCAAATGCAGGTAAAGCACTGGGTGGGTGGACGTGGACATCTAAAGCTGCTAGCAGCACAATCAAACAGTAAGCATTTCGCATATGCAGAAGCACTTCATTCTAGCACTAGGCTCTAGGGCTTGTTTCGAGTATGAGTGTGGGTTTAGTGTGACGGGTGTGTGTGTGTGGTTAAATGGTTAAGTGGTTAAATGAATCTGGATCGGAACTTAAGAGTGAAGGGAATGGCTGGAACAGTAACTAAGCAGCAGTCGGGACAGGAACTCTATGGCCGGGATCGTTGGGCAGTCCGGGGACCCAGTTCTATCCCGGTTCCAGTCCCGACCAAGCATTCAAAGCAAAATCACAAGAACGAACGAAGAACAGAAGGAACTAGCGAACGAGCGAGCTATCCTCGAAGGAGCTCTACGGCTCGGACTAAATCCAATATCCACTTTACCTTGTCCGGCTGGGCACTGGGACTGGCGTCGGGGTCATCGGTAGGCGTGTCGCTGGCCAAGGTGCTGTGGTCGCCCAGGGTGTCGTCATCGCATTCGACGGAAGACTGCAGCGGATATGGTCAAATCAAAAGGCAACGTGGAAAACAAAAGGAAAATTATAAGAGTAATAGCAAATTTGTCGCTGTAGAGTGTGAAGTGTGTGGAGTGCGTGTGTGTGTTGTATCTGTGTGGCTGTCTGTGTTGGTGATTGACAATATCGAGAGTGCAGAATGCTGTACCATGGACGCACACCAACTGATAAGAGGGGGGCGGTAATCCTTCGAGGGAAAGCGCTGTCGAGTGTGAGGTGGAGAGGGTAGCCGGAACCTGTGGAACTTCACTTACCTTGGCAGTGATTTTCTTCTCGGTTCGATATCGGTTGTTCAGAATGGGACTCTCGACGCCACCACCCAGACCCCCGACAAGGCTACCAACGCCACCACCGATGCCGTTGCACTCGCTGTCGCCGAGCAGACTCGAGTACTTGGAGGCCAGCGAGGAGGTGGTGTTCGAGTTCAGGGTGGACGAGGTGGTGGTGTCGTCCTTGTCCAGCGAGGACATGGCCACAGCGGCCAGAGGCGTCGAAGAGGTCGAGTTGTTGCCCGTGCTGTTGCTCGTGTTCGTGTTGGTGTTCGTGGATCCGTTAGGTTCGATCAGTGGCCATTTGGCCCGCGTCTTGGTCTGCTTCTCGATGGAGCTGACTGGGAGGGGGAAAACAGAGATTAAGCTGGCTGAATGGATAGTCCTCCTGGCGAGGGGACCTACTGTACGAGTCGGGGAAGTCGGCCCCCTTCACGCGCAGACTGTTGATCTCGTCGTCGATTTGCTGGTTCATGGCTGCGGCGTTGTCAATCACCAGGAGGATGTTCTCCGGCTTGATGTCCGTGTGGATGATGCTGCACTTGCTGTGCAGGTAGTCCAGCCCCTCCAGCACCTGCTTGATGATGTTGCGCACCTGGGCGATGGCCAGGCCCTGGTAGTTGTTCTTCACGATCAGCTTGTACAGGCTGCAGCCGAGCGCCTCGAACACCAGGCACGTGTGCATCCCGTTCACGCCGCGCACCGTGAAGTGGTTCATCAGCCGGACGATGCGCTCCCGCTTTACGTCCAGCGGGTCCGCGTCGCGGATGGCCTCCAGCAGGCGGATCTCGTCTGCCGCCGTCTCGATGTAGTGCGGAGCACTCTTCACCACCTTAAGGGCCACGTACTTCTCGTCCCTGCGGGGTAGGGGTAGGAAAACGAGGCTATATAACATGCAGAAGGATTACAAATCGGAAATGCTCACTTGAGATCTCGGCACAGCCAGACGGTGGAGAAGTGACCCCAGCCCAGCTTCCGGACCACCCGAAACCGATTGTCGAATATGTCGCCGATGACCACCGGATGGTAGCCGCCGCGGCAATACTGAGAGGCGTCCTCCTGCTCCTCGTCGGACACGTACAGGCTGCTGTCCGAGGAGTCCGGGTAGATCTCGTCCGTCGTGCTCAAAGTCCCGCGGGGCTCCGAACTGAAATGAACATTGAATTATCCGAATAAGTATGGATTGTCTTTTCTGATGGAGAAGATGGGTGGGGGGGGGTTGATATTTTATGTTATGGGACGGGGAAAAGCCCAACCCGGACCCACATGAACTCGGGGAGCTGCGTTGTTTCCTCCTCCCTCGCAGGAACAGGGACTGAGACCGGCTCCTGCTGGGGGAGACTGATGGTCAACGGCTGCTCCCTCGGAGGCAGGTAGCCCTCCAGGACGCGCTCCATGGGAGAAATGGGCTCAAAGACCAGGGCCTGGTGTCGATGCGCCTTGGGACGCTTCGACTGCTGG
Source organism: Drosophila helvetica (assembly GCA_963969585.1). Taxonomy (NCBI): domain Eukaryota; kingdom Metazoa; phylum Arthropoda; class Insecta; order Diptera; family Drosophilidae; genus Drosophila; species Drosophila helvetica. Next base: position 54,546,616 of record OZ018401.1, on the reverse strand, counting down.
CGCAGGGCGATGAGAACGGGTCCGGCCGAGACGCAGACGCGCTTCTTGGTGAACCTCTTGCGACGCTTTTTCTCCTCCACCTCGAGCAGGGCCTCCGTTTCCGCCTCCTGGGCGGCACGCTTCTCCTGCTCCGAGACAAAGTTAAAGTCGCAGATCAGCTGCTTTGTGACGTCGGCCGTGGCCGTGGCGTTGGGCGGCTCCTCCGGACTCCGGCTGCTCCACTGCTGCAGCTGGTACATAAGGTAGAGGAAGAAGAGGAGCAGGGAGACCTGAAGGACTCCCACGAAGATCTGATCCTGGGCGAGAGTACTCGCCACGTGACGGGTCTGTCGATTCAGCCAGCTGCCCAGGTCCATGACGACCTGCACGTTCTCCAGGTAACTGGGGTACAAGTCCAGCCAGGGGTAAGCTGTCCAGGGCCACTCAGCTGCCCCAGCTGCCCCAGCTGCCGCTGTGGCATTGTCCTCCTTGGGGCAGGTGGCATCCTTGGCATCCATTCTCATTCCCGAGCTGTTCATTTTCTATACGCTTCAGTGCGAGCACTCGATTCGACAATTGGATTTCTTTTTCGATTGTCGCGTCTACATGGCCCCCGGCTGCAGTAACGGGGTGCACTGGTGGCATCGGCGGCTGTGGTGGCTGTGGTGGCGGTGGTGGGGCCGGTGTGGGTGGTGGTGGTGGTGGTGGTGGTGTCGACCTTGACTTTCCTATGCCTTCACTTGCATGGCGGAGACCGCCCGACGAATGCTTTGCCCAGCGAGGAGTAAACACACACACACACACCCCTTACATAACCAGTGCGGGGGAAATCGGGTGAAAACCAAATATCGCGCAGCGGAAAACGAAAAAATCTTAATTATGAAAAGTATCTGTATCTGTGCTGCTGCTGCTGTTGCTGCTGCTGCCGCTGCCGCTGCGATTCAGTTCTTTGCCGTTCCGACCGTTCCGATTCGTTCAGTTGCGTCCGCGAGAATGTCGAAATCGCTTTTCACGTTTGTTTTTGCCCGTCTCTTCCTGAGCTGAGCGAGAAAAGCTGGCCGCTAGAGCTAGAGCCACAACCACAACCAGAACCAGAGGAGAATGCTACAGCAAGAGCCAGAGCAAGAGCCGGAGCAAGAGCCACAGCAAGAGCAAGAGCAGTAGCAGTAGCAAGAGCGATAGCAAGAGGAGCGTTCGTTTTCCAACACGTCAGAACGTTTTCTGTTTTGTCACAACTAAGTTTAGTCTTTCCGCCTGCTGCGACTGTCCGTCCGGAGCTCGTCCGTTCGAGTGTGCGACTGTGTACGGATCACCTAGAACCCGTACACGGCCATTCCCTCCGCCGACTCCCGCTCTCTGCACGACTGTGTGTGTTTGTCCGTCTTTTGGCGTCATTATCCAATGTACTTCATCAATTCGATGTCGTTGTCGTTTTCGTTGTCGTTGTCGTCGTAGCCGGTCATGGACTGACTGCACCATACCAGGAAAGATTCCGCCACATACATACATATATGCATGTACATACATACATACATACATATGGATGGATGTTCTATTCACACACAGCTGTGGGTATCATCATCATCATCCTCATCCTCATCATCGGGTTGATTTCTTGGGCATGTTGCCAAGTTTGCCTTCTCGCCTATTTACGTATTGTTTTACAAACATATGTACATATACTCGTACATATATGTACATATGTATGTATATTCACGAGCATAGTGCCCTGTGAGAGGGGTACTCGACATGCAGGATTCCGAATATTTCAGATTCCAAAAACATTTCGCGACAAATTTAGGAGAGCGATCAACAGCATTCAGATTCAATCTGAAATCAGGCATTGGCCTGGTCAATGGTCAATGTCTTGGCGGTCCTTAGGCCCACACTATCCCTGTGGGTGGGTGGAACTTTAAATGCAAATTTTGAAGTTTCTAAAATGACTAAGCAGACTCTGATATTGATTTTTCCACCATCACCACCACCACCACCCCCCCATCTCTTCCAGCAAAACTGTTTACTGCTTCTTGTAAGTGGTGCCATGAGTCACCCTAATGCTCCACACATGGACTGTCACGCACCTTGAGCCCGCCGGAGAGCGCTCCGGAGAGTGCTGCTGCTGCTGCTGCTCTCCTACTGCTGCTGCTGCTGCTGCTGCGACTGCTTCTGTTTCTGTTTCTGCTTCCTCAATATTATTATTTATAGACGCCGAAAAAAGTGAATAATAAGAATAGAACAGAAGCGCCACAAGCCGAAGAATTGCATACTCTTTACAGATTCACAGATATACCGATTAAAGATGATCCAATTTGGCAAAGCTATACGAAGTGTATAAGCAAAGGATCGTTCCTATGCCATCTGCATACCAGTATGTATATGTATGATATGGTATACATATCAATGATGATTAAGAATACATATATGTAGGTATATTTTATGCGGGGCCAGCTGCTGATCTCAACCGTAATACTCTCTTTGTTAGGGTATAAAAACAGAAAACAATAAATTGTAGTGAAAATCAGTGTGCAAAAAACGAGGAGTGGAGTGCTTGAACGTGGGTTTGCGGAGAGGGAAACGTCATAGCTATTGCCAATTGCATTGTGAGTGTGTGAACGGGTGTGTGTGTGTGTGTGGGTGCGGGTGAGTGGCAGTGGAAGTGGGAGGGAGTCCAGGGAACACGGTGGGCGTCACGGGTCAGCCATCTCCGTTGCTGGCGTCACGTGGTGGCGATTTTGCGGTTGCGGAAAATTAAAAACGTAAACAAACGAAACGCATAACAGTGCAGGGTGTAGGGGATGCGTGCGTCAGTGGTTGTGTGTGTGTGTGTATGTGTGTGTGTGGGCATGGAGGGGCCAAAATGAATGATATGTGGATTTGCCATCCCATTCCGTTGTACGCGTAGTTCGCTTTCCAGCGCACAGTGGAATGAGCGGAGTAAACTGCCAGACACACCCACGGCCTACTTCTGATACTGTGTCACCCACTGTACACACATATGTATGTATGAATGTATGTGTGTACTGTTACTGGCACAGTGGGAACGGAAACACTTGTCCGGCCCATCGGCACAGAAGAATCGAGAAGTGCTCGGGTCGCAGCTGGACGGAATTAATTGCCACGGGACGGAGCACGTGGCGTATACTTGATTTGCATAAGTACTTGGGAATAGGCCGATTTTGGCATGGATACTCACAGGCTGACGAAGGGTCCGCGCAGTGCCGGCATGTCCCGTCGCCGGTTGAGCGGCGGCGAGAGGGACAGCGAGAGGAAGTCCTGCTGGGCCTTGTCCTCGTCGACGATGCTTGTCGGGGTGCTGTAGATGCGCGTCGTTGGCAGATAGCCAATCTGCTGCAGAAAGTCGTCCCGGTACGAGAGCTTGGTGGTAGACTGCGACGAGGTCAGCGGCAGCTGCAGCGGCGAGGCGTAGAGCGGCGCCAGCGGCAGTGCAGCGGCCACCGCGGACAGGGAGAGCGGCTGCTGGTGGGCCGGCGAGTAAAGGCCGCCGACGCCGACGCTGACGCCCGTGCCATTACCAGTTCCGTGGTGGTGCAGGTGCAGATGGTGCGACGTCGTCGAGGTGGGCGGCGGCGCGTGAAAGTGCGGATAGGGTATTGCGGGCGGGGCTCGCGACAGGTACGGCGGGGTGATGATCTTGTCGTCGAAACTCCGCCGGAAGCTGAAGCCCTTCAGTGAGTGGCTGTAGTTGCGGTGCGAGAGCGGGGAGCTCCCCAGGTCGATGCTGGCCGCAGGGCCCAGCATCCCTGCCGTCAGGCTCTGCGTGGTCTTGCCGCTCGCCGTCGCCGTGGCGCTGCCCAGCATGCTCAGGGCTGGCGATGTTCGCAACTGGGGGCTGCCACCGCCTCCGCCACTCGTTGCCGTGGTCGTCGAGAGTGGGGGCGAGATGGCGCTAAGCGTGGAGATGCCGCTGTCACTGCTGCATATGCCGGCCGGCAGGGGGGGCAGCGAGTTCAGCGGGGTGTGGGTGGGCGAGATGAGGTGGTGCTTGCCATTGGCGGCGCCGACGAGGCCGGCAATGCCGCTGCTGGGCAGTACGGGAGCCAGGATGGGGGATCTCCTTCGTGTCCAACGTTCGAGTCTCTTCTCCGTCTCCCTCACTTGCTGCTTCTCTGACTGCTACTGCCTAGGAGCAGCTACTTCGAGTCTTTGTCCTCATCGTTGTCCTGCTTCCTTTGTTCCGGGACCTCCGAGTCGCTTTCAATTCCACTTCCACTTCCAGCTTCAGTTTCAGCTTCAGTTTCAGCTTCAGTTTCAACTTCAGTTTCAGCTCCGTGCGTGTTCCCGTCGAGTGGACTGGAGGCTGGCTTTGTGTAACATACTTCTGTGCGTAGGAAAATCAATGAAGCCCCGTGTGCCTAAAACATTTTAATGCATTTTAAGCAGCGTTTTTCTCGCTTTGTAACCCAAATTGCGCATGAAAAAATAAAAGCGAAAAAGCCACGCACAAACACACACACACACAGACACACCGACACACTAGCACCGACACCCACACGGACACGGGACACGGGACACACACGAGTTGGGGAATTTTTCCACGGCTTGCTTTTAATTTGCCTTTTTCGCCTGCTTTTCGCCACCTCTCCGTCCGGCACTCTGCCCGGCACTCTTCGCCAGGTCTCCGTCCGTAATCTAGTTAACAACGGAATTGATTTATCTGCGACAATTATAGCGAACACATTTCACATATTCCACTTTATTGTTTCCTCCCGAATCGAATCTGTCAGGAGCAGCAGCCAGGAAAATTCTTCTTCCTTTCTATCTCTCTCTTTCTCGTGTGGCAGGAAATGCGCCGCGCAACAAACTCTCCCGACTGACGGCCCTTCGGCTTCTGACAACTCTGCAGCGAAGTTTCGAGCCGCCTTCCTTCGCCCCCTTTTATAGGGAGACATGGAGACACAGGCAGAGCGAGAGAGAGAGAGAGAGAGAACTGCGAAGAGAGAGCGCATGTGCTGGCTCGTGGCTGAGTTACTGCCCCAAAACAAAACAAAGTCAGAAAGAGCGAGTGCGAGTAAAAGCTAACTGTATCAGCTGTCAAAAGTTCGACCCCCGCGAAGGCGGACGAAGAAAGAGGACGGCTAGCTTGTCGCCCAGTTTGTTTACCATCCGCCGTCCGGATAACGGTAACAACAGAGCAGAGCAGAAGAGAAACTGCGTTCCTTGTTGAGCTTTCCAGGACGATCGCAAAAGAGTCGTCCCAGGGATACTCTATAGGCAAAATTATTCGACAGTTTATTCTCATGATTATTACTCCTTGATTAGTATTCTCTGAGAATCCGATTTCCAGCACTTCGAGGCTGATAGGATGTCCAGTTAAAATTGTAATACGTATCCTCTGGAAGCGTTTGTCCAGCTTTTCCTCAAAAAATAACAAGTCGCCTGTTGGATGCCCTTTAGCCAGGAGAAGTAGAGCCCATTCATACGATTTATATAGTTTATATAGTAAATTTTTATTGATTTCGGCTTCATGGACCGACTCATACCAGAGTATAATTCAAATTTGAAAACAATGTTATTAGGTTTAAATGTAGTTTACTTGTATTTTTTGTTTTGTTTTTGCTTTTGACTTGTACGAACAATAAATACACACGCAAATCCGTAAAATGTAATTATCATTAATTGAATTTCATATATGTATGCATGTTATTCTATGTATAGACCAGAAGACCCCCATCGATCCCATTTTGGAGGTCGCGCGGCACGGAGCCTGGCCTGGATCGAAGGAGTTTCAGCGATCCCTGCGATTGCTGGGGTTACTTGCTCTGACTCCGCCATAGTTAAATTGATATCAAGGGGTTAGAATAAAGGGGGTTACCAAGTATGGTATATAAAATTTAATTCTTGCTGGACTAATCGCATTCATTTACATTTAAAAGCGGTTTAACAACAAAAACGACAAATAAAAAAAAACACAGGAATTGCAATTCAATTTGGAATACAGAATACATACATATGTGCAATACTTTTGGGGGGTTACAATTTAACTTTTGATTACTCGTATTTAATATATATATATATTTATATATGTATAAAGAGGGGAGGGGGTAGTGGTTGCTATTATTATAGTTTATATATTCCGTTATGTTTCGCCTTTCATCGTCTTCTCCTCCTCATCTTCCTTCTCTGTTTGTCTGGTGAATGATGCTTAATTGTTTAACTTGACTTATTTACATTTGCATTTGGATCGGGTCCGATCGGATCGGAACGGATCGGCACAGATCGGAGCAATCTACTTGACTCGCCGCCGCTTACCGCTCACCGCTCACCAGTTGCAATAGGTTATATTCTGTCTGCTTTACATAAGTTAATTCATTAACAATTTGGTGCGAAACAGAAACAATCGGTGAAGAGGGGCAATTCCAGAACAATTTTGCTAAACGGTGGCTAGGCAACGACACAAATGCAAACTAATATACATATATCATATACAAACATATATATATATATATATATAATTACAGGTGCCTCCTTCCTTCACGTTAAATCCTTTCGACTCGACTCGGCTCGATTCGGTTCGGTTAAAACACGCAATTCACGGAGGCTACGCGGGAAGGAGAGCGATCCGCACCGCAGTCCATTCCCTAAGCAAATATCTAGATACATATTTCATAGATCTGATTTGATTAACTATCGGCATACAATTGAATCGAAATACTCGTACTCTATATAGTATGTATATTATTGGTGCGCTCTCAATTCGATTTGTATGTTATTTAGATATATATACATATTTATATATATGTATATCTATGCGTACACGGGCACAGACCCGGGGGGTCTGGCCTGAACAATGGAAATGATGAAACGGTTACACGAAATATGGACCAAAATCAACCCTGACTGGCATCGGCATCTGCATTTGCATTTGCATTAATTGGAAGCTGGCAGCGCCGCCTCAAAGTAAGATTATTATTTAAAATTAGAGTTAAGTGCTACGGCTTACAGTAATACATAAGTTATATGTTTTCTCGTTTCAACATAACGCGCACTCGTCTTAAAAACAATACTAATAGTTATCAAATAAATCAGCTTTTGCTCTGCTTAACTTTTCTTCTGTTTATGTTTCTGTTTTTGTTTCTGTTTCTGTTTATGTGTCTGTGTATATATCTGAAACGTACGCATGCACAGGGGGCTTGGGCTCGCCTAATATTTTTGATTAACCATATCTAGAGGTGAAGAGAGAGAGAGAGAGAGAGAATAGAGTAGAGAGTGATAAGTGATAACAAAATAAAATTCCACATGTTGCATAACAATCGAATCGAACAAAATGTAAACAAAATTCCGAATAAACTTTACAGCTGATTATGGCAGTGTCCTTCTTCTTTGAACATTTATTTAGTGGCAAGACAGAGAGCCACACAGAGAGACAAAGAGACAGTTGGTAATTGAATTTAAAAAATGTTAACAAAACAAAAACTTGCAAATGCTTGAAAGGCCGTTTAGGAGCGGTGACTGTGAGACTGTGAGTGCCGCAGACCTGAGGAACGGAAGGATATGGCGAGAATCAGTCAAATCATAAGTCGTACTGGCAATGTTTCAAACTAAAAGTTGTACATGTACATATGTATATACGAGAGTATCTGTGTGTAGATCCCATGACCATCCCATGGCTGGACGTGTTGGTATGGCTTGGCAGAGACTTTACATACATGGGAGAGTGTTTAAAAATATATCTACTATTCGCGGCCTCACGAGAGTACACGGGAGCTTAACTGCTAGGGAGGTGTTATGTACGAGTATGTTAGCGGGGCGCTGTGCTGCGCTGCGCTGCGCTGCCTGGGATATTTCGAGAGTTAACAGAGTTTCTTTCAGTGTCGGTTCAGAACGAGACCGGAGGTTACAATACAATGTTCGAGTTACGTTACGCACATTTAACAAGTTCGATGGTCAAAGACGCTTTGGGGTTAAGTTTTTATGCCACCCCCTCTTCGGGGGCTGACCGACCGACCGACCGACTGCTGGCTGGCTGGCTCGACTCTTTATATACCTGGCGTGTATGTGGTCTGCTCTGTGGTGTTCAGCGACGTGTTCTCGTTGGCCGCCACGGGGGCGCCTGTGAATGGATTCACGCCCACAGCTGCTCCACTGGGCGGTGGCATGGCGAAGACGGGCTGTCCTCCGGGCTGTTCGCGTGGCTGCGAGGTGACGGGGCCTCCGCCAGCACCAAGATTCACGTCATCCAGATCAACGTCCTCCTGCGGGGGCACACAAGAACGGGGTTAGAAATACTCGGGCAATTGCAGCTCTAGTCTCGAGAGTCTCGTGTGTTTGTGTGTGTGTGTGTTTGTATGTTAGTAGTGATTGTTAGTAGAGTGTGTGATCGGAATGGTTCCTTCGGCAATGTTTAGTCAAAAACTGTTGGAAGTAAGCGGTATACAGAGCGGTCTACAAGCATTAAATTACATTACACGTGTTGGAGGGAAGCTTCAAGCCAAATGCAAACTACGAAATCAAAATTGGTCAGACGAGGAGAGCGGTGGTTATTGGAAAATCATAAGACATTTACCCAAGCATTTACAGCAAAATGAAACGATTGAAACCGCTGCCACAGAACACTTTGCTCTTCATTTCGTCTTCATCAATTTCTTCATCTTCAGTGGGCTAATTTTGACAACTAAATAGGATTACGGGACAGCTAAATTTTGTTCACAAACATAACAGTTCTGATTGGGTTCGAGCTCGAAATTTGATTTGAATTTTGATTTTGTTTTGATTTGGTTTGGTTTGGTTTGGTTAGTTTTACAGTAGTAAGTAGGTAGTTGCTTGGTTAGAGAGGACTTGTGGCTGCTCTGATCTCATGCGGTACTCGTGCCGGTATCATTTTCGATTTCGATTCGCATACTTACAAGACGTGGTTGCTGTCCCAGGTGCGGTGGCAGATCACTGGCCTCTCGATTGCCATCGGGGCGCTATCGGAGCGAATGAGGAGGAGCCGTTTGTGTGTGGAGGTGGTTGGTTGGTTGTTTGGTTGGTTGGTTGGTTGGTTGGTTGGTTGGTGGTGGTGGTGGTTGTGGTGGGTAGAGTAGTAGGTGGATTGATGAGTCGATCGAAGAGTTTTGAGAAAAAAAGGTAAACAAAAATAGAAACGTAAATCGTATCGTCGGCTTCTTCTCTTGCTTGCGTTAGAACAAACAAACAAAGAATAAGGCTGAACAAAATGCAGTGCACGAATGCAAATGAATACCAATTAAAAAGTCTGAATGCGTAATGGGACACGTACGTACAAAAACAAGAAAAACAATCGTGGATCAAATCGAAACTCGTCTGGAAATTCGATAATAATCCCCAGACTGAATATCGCAGGAAACCCGATTATGTGTTATTTTTCGTCAAGAGATACATATACATACATATATACATATCTATATTTATATATATCTCTCCATATGGAAAGAGAGTGAGAGAGAGAGAGAGAGATAGAGAGTGCGAGACGTTGGAAGCATTTGATGATTTTCGTGAAGTTCATGTTATAGAAATAAATACATAATCAATATCGAATTTTGTGTATACGAAATATTTGGGAAACTTAAACTGAATGATCGAATCACTTGTGGGGGTGGGTTAGTCGTGTTTACCTTTGGCCTCCCAGCTCTGAATGCTTACCCCGCATTGCGGATTACGGATTACAGATTACGGAATACTGAATACTGAATGCGAAACCAAAACCAATACTTACCCCGAACGAAAAACTAAGAACAGATCAGTGCAACATTCGTACGAGAAGAAAGCAAAGCGAACCGAACCGAACCGAACACACATATCGTATACTATGTATCTATATGTACTATACTATATGTATTTGTACGAGATAAAGGGCGTGCCAGGCAGTCTGATAAGTCAAGTAAATAATATGCACTAAATAATGGTAAGCGTTTATTGATCGGGTTAAGCTACTACTAGCTGGTAAGCGTTAGATGTGTGATGGATAGTCGGTCGCCTTGGGGGAACGTTTTTGACTAAACACTTGCTCCTCAAACGGAACTACTGGTAATGCTGGTAATGCTATATGGCCTCACAAAAATCATCAAAATGTGGGTGTGTGTGTGTGTGTGTATGTTCGGTGTTCAGTTTGGAGGATATTACAGTGTGTGTGGGGGGATGGAGACATGCGTTAGTAGATAGATTTAGTATTTAAGACTTGCACCAGATTGATTTTCTTGCTTTTTTGTTTGTCGTTTTCTTAACTAAATCAAAATGGGTTCAGTTAGTAGCGGGCGGAGTTGGAGTTGGACTTGGACTCGGGGACAGGGTGGTATTGGCTGGGCCAATTCAAACATCACTCACATTCAGATGTGCATACTGGTCGTGCGATTCGTTGACCGGCGGCTTGAACTTGCCGCAGCAGAAGTTGCAACAGCAGCAGCAGCAGCAACAGCAGCAGCAGCCGGTGACCACTGCACAGCAGATAAACAAGGCCTGCAATGGAAAGAAAAGCATTACACAGTTGATGAATGGAACATATCATATATGTGTCGTGTATGCATGCACGTGTCACCGCACTGACCTTCACCGCCGGCGATGTGACCACAAAGTATGCATTCACATTCTCCTCGCCGAACTGCTCGGCTATATACAGTCCCAGGGAGCCATAGTTGTCGTAGATATTGCGTTTGGTCTGGTCGCTCAGTATCGAGTGCGCCCGGTTCACCTCCTTGAACTGAAATGCAGAAAAACACAACAAGGATTAGGGCCCACTCCCCATCATCGCCATTCTATACAGCACAATCGCTTTACCTTATCGGAAGCATCGACGTTGTCGGGGTTCTTGTCCGGATGGTATTTGAGTGCCAGCTTACGGTAAGTCTTCTTGATATCGTCTCCGGTGGCAGTCTTCGGAAGTCCCAGGATCTCGTACAGCGAGTCCCCCGATGTGCTACATGGAAAAAGTAGAAAATCATTATGAGTCGCTATTCCCTGCAAAGCTTTCACATGGCGAACCTTGGAATTCGCTTCTGATAACAAACCGGGTTAGATAACAGCTCCTTAAGATTAAGCGAGGAAAGCATCTTTAGCGGGGGAATACTGTGCGGTTGGCATCTGCGAAGCAGAGCTGCGACCGCAACATTGCCAGACTCGGGGGGTTTGTCGCACGGGGCGATAAGAAGCCAGCTCAGACGATTACCGTGATGAGTCAGTGCCCATTCACAGCAACAGTTAGGTACGGAGTGGCACGCGATAGCCCCTGGAGGCGCCTGCGCCCCTACTCTGGAATCGAGCGGTCCGGTCCGTCCCTGTCGGATGCGTAACCACGGGCCCGTCGGAAGCAGATGGCATTGACAGAGCAAGAAAAGCAGCAGCAGCAGCAGTGGCAGTGGCAGCGGCAGTAGCGTCACCCAAGCAGAGGTCGCGTGCAGCATAGATTGCACCCCCTCTCTCTGCCACTTTCTACCACATGCACTTTGTATGGATTTTCTCGAGCAGGTTGGCAGGGCGTAGCTATTTATAAGCCCGCCCAGCGAAGGGGCTGGGTCTAGCCGTTCTTATGTTATGTCTGCAAGCAGGGGAAGGCAAATCTACAAGCTGATAAGACAGCGGGCGTTGGGAAGGCAGAAGAAGCTACGCAGCGAAGCCCAAATGCTTTTTTCTTGAAGGGGATGATGGCAATGATGATGGTGATTAGGACTCGAGCGGATGAGAAATTCAGGGTCAACTTTGGGTGGTGGGGTGTAATTGTGGGGAGGTGAGGGCGATTCAGGGCCAAGGACAACGGCTGTCGTCACGGAGGCGCAGCGCAAAATCGGATTCGCTTTCGCCTTGAAAAAGTTACAGCCGTTCAGAATTGGGCCAAATGGAGGTGGCCGTCAGAATTACTCATTGGACATTCAATTGTGAGCGCGCGAGGGAGAGAGCAAGCGATTACTAAAACAGTGAAACATAGATAACAGGTACTATTTTCTGTGTGCATGTGTGCGTGCGGGTGGATCGCACTTGTTGTTATCGCCCATCAAGCATTTGCATCATGTTTCAGTCCGATTTGGTGTTGCACGAAATACTTATTCAATTTCATTCAGCGGGATAGAGGAAGGGAGCACAGACAATCAATGGGAAATTGCAGCAGGCCAGAAAATCCTTGGCCTTGCTCAGGACGAAACCGTTTGTCTTTCAGATGCAGCAGCGGCAGCTGTCACACTGTTTCTTGCGCGTTCCTCTCTCTCTCCCTCTCGTATGTCTCCCCCCACCATCGCTTGTCCTGATCCTGTTCCTTGTTTATCCCGGGACACATATCCAAAGGAATGCCATACGCCGTACAACTTCTGCCGCGAAAAATCAATTTAACGCCGACTGAGCTGCCGCAGTCTGCGCGCAGCTGCTAGTCACACACACACAAATTGCTAGTGTGTACTCTACCGATGTTCTGAGTATGTGTGTGTGTGCGCGCAGCAGAAGAAAAAAAAGAAGGAATAGCACGAACAGAGGGGGGGACATTTCGCAGAACTTGCGAATTATTTTTACTTACGAGAGTTTTCTCTTGTCCATGCCTCCGCCGCTCATTTTGCTGCTTGCGATGTCACTGTGTCTCCGGATCAATCTATTTAGCACTTTTTACAGTTGCTAACTCACGCCCTGGGCTGCCGAAACTCTCCAACTCTCTTCTCCGTTTATGCTTTCTAATGCAGTAGTTTGCTGTCTCCGTTGCCGTTTGCCTCGTTTCTTCACTATTTTTTTTTTTACAATGAAATTCTAACTAGGGATGTCAGATATTGACATTTGAATGTATCGATTTATATTTCTGTTGACGATATGTTCTTAGGTGATATTTTTTGTGTTCGGCGATAGCATGAATATTTGCCGGATATATTATCCGAACTTATTTTATGCAACTATGACAATATATTCATTTTTTTTGACGTTGTTAGATCAGATTACTAACTATACTGCGTGGTTGGTGACCAGATATACCGACTTTTTATTATGCTCATCGATTCACAAAAATAATCGGTAGTTTTGTGCGATAGGCGGAACTCATGGCCGTTTTATTTTGAAAATAACATATTATAACCGTTATTTTAAAATAACGGTATAAATTTGAAATTTAAGATCTAATGTACACAGTACATTCCTGCTAGTTTCGTCTGGATCTTGTATCCTACCTGGTTGTTTACATACGCTATCTGTCCTATCGTAATTCAAGGCTGCTCAAAAAATTACGTTGAAACGAATATATACTGACTTTTTCTCCTCTTTTTATTAATTTCAAATACAAGAATATCTAATAAATGCATAGAGTGGTGCTAAATCCGTACCGCATTTTTTTAAGCGATACCGTAAGCTTAATTTGGGGAGGGTGATCTCTCTATATAGAGAATTAGAGACGAAGCATATCCGCTAGTTAGGTGCTAATGTAAGTTCTTGCCCTCCATTTATATTATATTTGTTATAGAATATTTTATCGTTTCCCATTTTTGTTTACTTTTTATTATATTATATTTTATTTTTTACTTCGCTTATCTCTCTCACGAGAAAGAGTGAGAGAGAATCAGTAAGCGCGTGGAATGAGTTGCGTAGGCATAAAAAATGTATTTGTTCATTCTGTCTATAATAACAGTCTATAATAAAAGTAACATTCGGCAATCTGGCAGATGTGGTAAATTTCTATGATTCTCCACAAATTCGCGTAATTTGTAATTCACTAAAAAATGTTGGAGTTATTCGTAGGACTTTACAATGAACTATCTCTTGATTCAAGGCAACTGGAATTGGGCGGAAACTGCATGCCGGAAGAAAGTGAGTGCATGATTACGTAATAGTGATCCAGATTCGGCAATCTTATAGATATGGTCATTCTCTTTAATTCTATGATGATTTTCCGTTTTCTCGTATCTTCGAAATAGTGGATGCCAAGTATTTTCGGCCTTTGTGGGGACGGAATGGGGTGTGGTGAAATTATGAAATACATTTGCAACTTTTGATATCATAGAAGTCTGGATACAACATTTTATCGGTCTAGCTCTTATCGTCCCTGAGATCCTGGCGCTCCTCAACATGGACAGACATACATACATACATATATGGTTATATCGACTCTGATCAAGAATATATGTATATACAATCTAGGTATGCTTCCTTTTGGGTGTTACACACATCCGCTTCTACCCACTAAGCTAATATATCCCTACAATCTTTGGGTATCAATTAAAATAATTAAAGTGCGCAACGTCACAAAATCGCGGTTTTGTGAATTAAAAAAAAGGGTTTGGAGGTATATTGCAAAATCCAAATTCAAAAGTTTCCATTTTGTCGCACAGAAAGTCGCAAATTACATTTTTTAATATTCGCTCTTCTGGCCAACTCAAAAGGAGCACAAAAATGAGTAACGCAACGCACAACGGTTTTTGGTATTTACGCCTTGGGAGATACGGTCACGCTGCGAGGCACTTTTCAAAAACGGTTGGCGAAAGGCGGACGCGAGTTTAAAAACGCGGGAGCTTCAACGCGCGAAAAGTTGTTGGATTCGGCCACTGGAGCGAGCACAATGAAAAGCAAATAAGGCGGCGCGTGTCGAGTGTTTATAATACAATTGATTACATCAAAACCCGTCGCCAGAGTAGCATTTAAAAAACTCTTTTGCATGCCCAACATCTGCTGCCTCCGGATGCCGCGGCGCCTGCAAATTGTGCCGCGATTTTAGCCACAACAGGTGTCAGACGATGGAAAATCTGCCAGCGATTCGGTAGGTGGATCCGGCTAAAAGTGTGCAGATCAGTGTGTTTATAGAGTGATATAGGCTCGCACTATTAGCATTTGCACCCCCTGTCAGCCCCCTACCCAGACAGTGACGAAGTGTGCGCGTGAAGAAATTGAATTAAGTTGGCCATCGTCCGAAATCGAAATCTGTGTCAGAAATGTGGCACTAATAAATTATCGCACACCACACTCGCACTTGCCGCACTCGAAAAGTGTTTCATTAATTCAGAAATTGCAAATGAAAAAGAGAATATCTAGTTTTTTTTTGTTTCGTATTTGTGACTTTGAACGTGACCAAATTTTGTAAGCACAGCCCCACATAGAATAACAGTTAAGGTATTAGTATTACAGCTATTAAGAGAGAACAAGATGGAATGCATGAATGTCGACGGGATTACCGGGAGTAGGAGCCGAGCCCTTCTAACACACGCGCGGGAGAGCAGGCCGCCAGTGGCCGCCTATAAATAACGGTCTTCAATAAGTAATATAAAATCCATATGCACTCCAATTAGCATCGCAGCGCAAATGAAGTGTGCGAGAGTGAGTACGACAGCCAGCGCTTCCTCCTCTGCAGAGCAGCCTTTCTCTTTAACACACACTCAACACATTCAACTGCATACGGATGAAGAGTGTGTGTGTGTGTGAGTGCGTATGACAGTTCTTACGCAATTGAAAAATTTCAGCAAATTTCGCATGCAGTGGGAAAATACTCGTAATTGATAAGCGCCATAAAAAGAACAATGATATGATATAGTCGGCGGCAGCTGTAAAGTCGAAATGCTCCCGCAGGCCAAACGGCAAACAATCTGCATTGTTGCGCACAGTGCAATATTTCCACAACTTATTTAAATCCACAACGAAATGAGTCAGTCGCGTGGCGTTGTTGCAGTCAAAGCTTTGTGTTGCAGCACCACTGCATGCCAGCGCGTACTTCTGTGGCGACAGAGGCTGCGCCACGCTGCGCTGCGCTGTCATAAGCATGCTGCTGTCAAATTGCGATCGTCTGAGTGGGTGAGTGGGTGAGCGGGGGGCGGCGCTGTCTGTCATTGGCCCACTCGTCTAGCGGCGTTGCTGCTGCCGCTGCTGCTGCTGCTATAAGGCGCGTGTTTTTTTTTTTTTGTTGCATTGCTTTTCCCCGCTCTGCATTCGCAGTCGGCGTCGCTGCCTCTGCCTCTGCCTATCTGTCACTGACCACAGTCAACGGCTATCGACAGTCGTCGTCGTCTCTTTCTGTCTGTCTGTCTGCATGTGCAGTGCGGGTGTGTGAGTGTGTGTGTGTGTGCTGCTTGGCGCTTTGCGTGCGGCTTTTTGGAATTGCATTTAACACGAATGAAAAGGCAAAAAAAAAAACATACAAAAAGATTAATGATTGATGTCCGTGGCCAGCATACCCATTATGCATTAGCCATTGGCCATTGGCCTCAGGCAGCGGTTCAGATCAGTCCGGTTCGGATCTCTGGAACGTTCTTGGCCCGTACTTTGAACATCATCCATCTCCATCCCATCTTATCATGGGAATTTAAATAACTAAATACCCCCACAATATAAATACATATGTATACAAAAGTAATGCTGCTGATTACACGCCAAACGGGGCCAAGAGATTATGCGTGGAGAGTGGAATGTCCGTGTCCGTGTCCGCGTCCGCGTCCGTGTCGCACCCAGTGGAACACAAATTACCCGCAAAACTGATGTGCCTGGCAACCGCACCATTCGCACCTGTGGTGCGGTTGATGGGGTCGGGGGCGTCCCTCTATCCGCGCTCTATCGCTCGTAGAACATGCAAATTTAATTAAACCAGTATGTGCATTGTACATATATGTAGATGGCTTTTCAATCGGCTCTCCCAGTTGGACAAACCTTCGCTTATCACTTGAGGCAGCTCCAAATGTAAAGCACTTTCCAGGGGCACCCCGCTGGGGGCGCTATGTGGGTGTGGATGTGGGTGTGGGTGTGGGTGTAGGTGAGTGTGTGTGCTCGACATATGTTACACTCTGCCTGTCGTCGCTTATCAACGCTTACAGCAACAGCACAATAGGCCACCCCCACCCCCACCACCACCACAGCCACAGCAACGTTGAGTTGGCGACAAAGAGCCTCACCCACAGTTGGCACAGTTTTCGGGGGGCTTGGTCGTTGGGGGGCTTGGGTTTTCGCTCGGGGACTGGGGAGCCGTTCAAATGGCATCCCATAAAAACGTTGTACAAAAATTAACATAGCCATAAAAGCTAAATTTGCCAGGCGGGTGCTAGGGTGCTAGCGGGGAGGCAAGGGGCAGTGTAATAACCCACCTTTGGGTACGTTTAAATGAACGTGTAAATGTGTATGTATGGGTGTGTGTGTGCGAGTCTCAAAGGAACTTTAATTGCTAAAGGGAGACAGGGAAAGGTGGGGAGAGAAAGATGCCTTATCAATCGGAACTGGCCAAATTCAAACGCATTCCAACACTCATTAACATTAGCTTTAACATTTACGTTAACATTACAAAAAGCAAAGCAAATTGAAAGCGAAAAAGAGAAATAGAGTCACAAAGTGAGAGAAAAATTCTAGATTTATGTGGGAAGCGAAGCCTTGATACCCTTCAGGGGCAATCGCAATCAAAACAATCAAAATTTGATCCAATTTCGCTTAAAGGACATAGAAACAGGCAGACTGATCCAAACTATATTCATATATAATTTTTTCAGCTGGAGATGCCAATGTCTGCACAAAATCATGCTACCCGTTTCGAGGGTATAATTAAATTGTTGCGACTTAATTTCTGTTACACATTCCGTAATGGAAATATTTTATGCTCTCCACGAGTATGTGTTTGTGTCGCAAAGAGAGCAAAGGGAGACCCGAACAAGGACGTGCTGAGAAAATACCACAAAAAAAGAAATAGCAAAAACAATGAACAACATTTTCCAGGGTCTGTGGTTGGTCCTGTCCTGGGCTTGGGCCTGGACCTGGACAGGCAACGGGAAAGCGGAAAGAGGAAAGTGGAGCTGGGGTCAATGGCTAATGGCCCACCTACAGGCCCATTATTGGAGTGGGCTAGGGGCTGAGGGGCTGGGGGCTCCTGTTTTATGGCCTGGCCTGACATTTAATGCCCAGCATCTGAGGCCGAATCCGAATCCGAGACCGAGATTCGAACAGTGGCGCACGGGTGGAGGCCAAGTGCAGACAAACGAAGAGCTAAGTCACAGCGAATCCGCCTTGCGACTGGTTTAATGCTCGCTTAACCCACATTGCCGGCTCCGGCTCCGGCTTCGGCTGCTTGGCAACTTTAAAGCTGCTCCTCAAAAGGAGTGCTCGTAAATCAGAGGAGATGCGCTGGAAGAGAGCTGATTGGGACCCAATCTTTGTCCGCTGATGAAGCCCCAATGAGCGGTGGGAAAACTTTTCAGTCAATGAGAAAGTTAACCCTTTGTTTGCCTGCTTTTGGGCGTTCGCTATCGCGGAGCGCTGGCCTGGCCGCTTATCAGCCATCATCATTGACTGACGGCTAATTAGCCAATTGTCTGATATCCAGCACGGCGTGGCTCATAAAGTGGGTGCAAGGGTGCAAGGGTGTTTCGTAATAGCAGCAGGAAATGGATCTTCGGGAGGGTAGGGGATGGGAGCGTACGTGAGCGCACTGCACGACAGGATTGGGAATGCGATTGGCATTGGCATTGGGCATGCTTGCTGCTGCTGCTGCTCCTGCTGCTCCTGCTGCTGCTGGGCACGCAGCAAATTGGTTTCGCCACAAAGTTTGGCTCAGCGGTTAGTGCGGGGGGAATGCTGGCGGAAGCAGGGGATGCTGCCGACATTGCCCGAAAGATAAACTTAAGTACAGCGCATTTAAATGCAATTTGTGACAGTTTTCCTTTCTCGCGACTTTCAGTTGACACGCACACAGCGGGCGGGCACTGCAGGACAGGAGCAGGAGGAGGCGTGCCAGCATGCAGCGACCCGCATTGCATGAAAGTCATGGCATGCTCCGTACAAAGGAATTTCCCCATAATATCGCACAGAGATATGCGCAACAACCGAGCAACAAAAATATACAGTAGGGTCTAGGCGAAGGCGAAGGCAAAGGCGAAGCTTGCCATTCGAGAGCTGAGAGCGTGACACGATATGTCTTTGAATAATTGAGTTTATCCTGTGAATATTCCTCACTGCACTCATGGCTCACGGCTCATGCACAGCGAACCCTCTGAATGCTCCCTAAATTGCATAAATCCGCCTCGGAGTCCGGAAGGATAGGAACAACTTTGAGTACGCTCAAAGGAGCGGATTCGATTGCCGATACACTTTTCGGCCCAGGGAGAATGGAGGAAAAGTTGGAAACTTCTTTGACGAGTGTCTCAGCTGAAGATGAGGGCAACGCTCCACTCGGCCTGGCCGACGACGTGCGTCGTAAAGTGTGGGGAGGAGGGAGAGGCAGAAGGAGGAAGGCCTTTCAAATTGATTTTAAAATAATGAATGAGGCAAACGCCTGACGCACATCAATTCTGGCAGTTGTCGCTCCAAACAGGGCTCCCTCCTCCATCCCGCCTCCCCCCGCCAGGGGAGCAGAGGGCTGCAATGACTAATGACAGGGCCTGCCATGCCCCTTTGTATCCTTCGACGCTTGGGCCGTCTTTATTGGGTTTGTGTCTGTTGTTCACAAGAAGCTGATGTAGTAGGCTCCTCTGGCGAAGGGCTGCGAGCTGCGCGTCTCCAGGAAGTAGATTCCGGGGGTGGGCTCCCTGTGGCTCCTTTGTCCCATCTTGAGGGACATCCAGCGGCAGCTTTCCACGCTCATTGTCTCCACAGAGCCGCAGAGGGCGCTGACAAAGTCGTTCTCCGGGGACCACATCTCAGCGAGCAGCTCGAAGGATCGCTCATGTGAGCAGGCATCGTCCGCACAGCCCGGCTGCGTCTCTCCTCCATTGGGGTAGTAGTCCACATGGCCCAGACGCTCAAAGGTGCCCAAGCCGCCGCCGCCGCCGCCATTGGTATGCACAACCTCCACGAACTGGGCATCGGAGGGGGATAGCCGATGCTCCGGAGAGCCTTCGGTGGGATCCAGGGCTGTGAGGTGCGGGAGCCGCTGGCCAAGATCGCTCTGCACCTTGGCAGCCACAGCACCCGCCAGATGGGCGCCTTCCGCGAAGCCCACCAGCAGGATCTGCTCCAGCGGGACATCAAAGTTGCGGTTCAGCAGCCCGATCAACTGGCTCACGCTCTCGGAGATGGCCGTCTCGTCCATGGTCTCCGCCAGATCCACGGTGATCACGTTGCACTCGCGCTGCTCCAGCTGGGCGGCCACCACGGCCGCGTGCTCCGGCGCGGAGCTGTTGCCCAGCCAGCGGGGAATGGATATTCTGAAAGCGAGAGAGAGAAAGCGGCTTCTTATCAGAGAAAGTCCGACTTCGACGCCCTTGGGATGCCCCTTCGGATGACTCACACAATGGGATCGCCGGCATAGAAGGAGCTGCGCACCAGCCACTCCACCTCCGGTTGAAGGGTTTGCGGACTCTCCTGGATGCGGCGCGTGTAGAGAAGGAAGCCGGTCTCTCCATTGACTGAAGAACGGAGTAAATATTCCATTATCTGCGACCTTGGATCTTGGATCTTGGCCAACACTCACCCGTGGCGGCTGAGCCAAGAGCTAGGGCCAGCAGTAGAAACGCTCTCGTCTGCATTCTGTAATCGACTGATCGGGAGAGTTGACCCTTTACTCTGAGGCATTCCGCGGAATCAACAGCAGTTATGCTCGATAAGATTGCGGAACCGTTCCGTTTTATGGCCATTGATATCTTTTGATAAGTGCGGGCTCCGCCGGCTCCACCGGCCTATCGATCGTCGTAGTGGCAATCGATCGTCGGATCGTTCATGGAATGGATGACTTCAGCCATCCACTTGGCCACTGATTTTCACACGTTCCACGCGTTCCTCCGACTCCTCCGGCTCCTCCGACTCGTTTATTCGTTCGTATTTCTCTCACGCGAAAATTGCTGTTTATGGCACTTGTAGATTGTCCGATTAATCAGCAGCTGCAGCGTTGCATAGCAAGTGTCAGTCCCCCCCCCCCCCCCCCCCCACCCTCTGTTCCCCAATCCCACTGACTGCAGTTGCAGTTGCATTTGCATTTGCATAGAGCATTGGGGCATGGGGCAGGGGACGGCTAACAAATTGCACTTAATTGCCTGACAGCTCCAACTTCCAGTCAAGAGTCGAGCGACGTTGGCATTCCGCTGGCAACATCTCTCCCACCCTCCTGCCACCATCAATGTCAGATGGCGAAACAATGAAACGTCTGCCTGCACTCCACTCTGCCGCTGCCCCTGCCCCTGTCCCTGCCACAGCCACTGCCACTGCCACACTTTGGCCCTGCCTTTGAGCTGACAAATTAAACTGCTCGGAATGCTGCTGCAGTTTGGCTCAGTCCGTAGTCACGTGCTTGATTAGGCCAGCAACTGGCTGCCAGAGGAGTCGTACTCCAACATGCAGATCCCGCTGCTGATGCGACCTCGTATAGAGGAGACCTGCATACAGCATAGAGCATCCTTGGTCCTGCTTCTGGCTGAAGGTATTCGGACAAACTGGAGCGGAAAGAAGAACGTTTGCTTACGTTTTGTGGGCTCCCTCCCTCACCCATTGCGGAATGCGGATAAATTGCTTGCGAAATTGTTGTGTCAAGTGCAGGCGGAGAGGACTCCATGTGGCACAACAATTAACCAAAGATCCAAGAACTCTTCTCTCCGGCTCAATGGGCACGTCACGAGCTTACGCTAGATTTATGACCAAAGCGGGCGTTATTAAACGATGCCAGAGCCAGCGGAGGCCCATTCATAACATAATAGTAGGAGTGGGAGTGGGAGTGGGAGGAGGGTGGTACTAAGCCACTTGTATTAGCATAAACGGAGCAGGATGAGGGCACGCAGCGCGTGTAATAAGCCAAGTGAAGGGACATGGAACACGTCACGAGCCACGAGCCACGAGGCGCATCCTCGAACCGCAGCTGGGGTCAGAATAGAAAGAAAAGAAAGTCAATATGCCAGGACAGCTAACTTTCAAGTGGTTCCAGGAGGACGGGATTCCGAGGGGTACGAGTAGCTGCTCCTTCTACTGCTACTGCTGCTAGAGTCAATATAATAAATTACTGCGAAAGCTGCAAGAAGTTGCAAAGGTTCTGTTCTGCCAATACCCGTATCGACTCGAGCAGCACTCGCAGCACTGCTGCCTGCCGCCCCCCCTGATGTTGGTTTCACACAATTGGGCGAGAGAGAGAGAGGGCCAAAAGGGCGTGCGAAAGAAGCAATCAGCCAAGAAGACGAAGTGGGAGTGGGAGTGAAAGTGGTGGTGGGAGGTAAGAGCTGGGCCCAGACAAAAGGCAAACAAAGACGTTTCCACGGAGCAGGGGGAGAGTTGCTGTCTATCAGCAAGCTTCCATGCGGCATCCCTGTGAAAATCACACTTGATGCGTCGCCATTTCTCATAAAAATTTCATTACATTGCCAGAAATGTGTGGCAGTTTAATATCAGCAAAGGTTACCCACATTACTGTCCCTGAATGCATCAACTTGAAGACACTTCCCGCCCCATAAAGAGGCAAACATGCTTGATCAGGCTTTTTCACGCCCAGAAGCCAACGATACTCGTACATGGCTCCTTGGCTAGCTTTAAGAACTTCAGCACTACCCATATGACACTTGCTATAGATATAGGCCATAAAGATATAACAAGTTTCCATTGAAAACCCATTTAGGAGAAGCACAGATATAGCATGGGCTGTTACCACATTAAATAGTCCGAAAAGTACAAGCAGTTGACTGTATTCCGATTAGTTGCATCTCCTTCCAACTGCTTGATTTGTGGCTGTGGCTGTTACTTCCGCAGGAGGCTCTCAAGCTGCCTTAAGTAAGCCTCATCATGGCTCTGCAAAAACAATTGTAGGACGTTAGAGGAATCTTTGGCGTCATTAGGGCAGCCATCTTTGATTAAGTCCCCGCTAAAGTTCGTACGTGTTTGTGTGTGTGTGTGCGTGTGTGCGTGTGGGTGTACCAGCGCATAAATCAGAGGCAGTCCTGCATGGCCGTGCGTGCGACCATGTCCTTGGCCGTATGTTGTTACAGGACTCGAGCATAAACGACTTTGTGATTAAAGAGCTCTTACTTGCTGTACTACACAGAGAACAGGAAACAGGCAACGAAGGACACAGAGGACACGGAGGACACGGAGGGGAATGACTAGAGAGCTGGCCAAGTCGAGAACGTAATTAACAAGGAGTAGTGTCGTGTCTTGAGGAAGGAGCGGAAGGGGACAGGACATGCAAAATGAACGAAAATGTTGCATCTTCATAAAGAAACAGTTGCTGCCAAGGACACTGCCACTGCCACTGCCACTGCCACTGACACTGCCACAACAGAAGGAACCCTCGTCAGCGAAGCGAACCAATTCCATTTGAATTAAGCGTCACCCAGAGAGGAGCAGCTCCCCCCGCGTAATGTACACGCCCCCCGGCCCTGCTCCACATGGTAACCACCACTCAAGACTGCTGCTCTCGCTGCCACTGCCACTGCCACTGCCACAGCTGCTGCTGCTCCTGCTCTGTCTCCTGCCGGCCAATGGGGAGGTATTTACGCTGGGCTACCTCACGGGATCGCAGCGACGGCCGGGCAACCTGGACTACCATCGGCCCGGTCTCACCATCTCGGGCGCCATCTCGCTGGCCGTGGAGCAGGTCAACGCTGGCAGACTCGGCGCCCTCGGCCACTCTCTGGAGTTTGTCGTGGCCGAGACCTTTGGCGACGAGGTGGCCAGCATACGGCAGACGGCGGCGCTATGGACGCAGCAGGTGGCCGCCTACATTGGGCCGCAGGAGACTTGCGTGCACGAGGGGCGCATGGCGGCCGCCTTTAACCTGCCAATGATATCCTACGTGAGTAACACTTGGACGCCACCCTGTTGCAGCCAGTGCTCAATCCTGTGCTCAATCCCCAACCCCCCTCGCCCAACAGTACTGCACCCATCGCGATCCCTCGAACAAGGGGGACTTTCCGACGTTCGCCAGGACCCGGCCGCCGGACACGCAGATCTCCAAGTCGGTGGTGGCCCTGCTGCTGGCCTTCAACTGGACGCAGGTGAGCTTCCTCTACCTGGACGACGCCAGCGGCCAGTACCAGCCCGTGGCGGAGACCATCCTGAGCACGCTGAGTGCGGCCGGCGTCAGCATCCGGGACGTCCGCACCTGGAACACCATATACCATCACGGATTCATGGCCAATCCTTTTGAGGCGCTCGTGGAGCAGACCCATGTCAACACGCGCAGTGAGTAGAGGAGTCTCCGTCTTGCATAATCTGTTTTTAATCCCAATCCCTGTCCGAATCCCGCCCCTTTCCACAGTCTACCTCATTCTGGGGCACTACTACGAACACGTCGGGCTAATGGTCTCGCTCCAGAGGCGGGGACTGCTCTCCGCAGGCGATTACTTCGTGGTGGGCATCGACATCGAGCAGTATGAGCCGGCCAAGCCCGAGAAGTATCTGCGCGGCCTGCTGCTGGAGGAGGTGGAGCCGCTGGCCGTGCAGGCGTTCCAGTCCTATCTGGGCATCGTGCCCACAGCGCCCGTCTCCTTTGCCACGTTCGCCACTGAGGTGGGTGTCTTGGCGGGGAATGACAGGCCCTGACAGTGATGTGATTGATGTGCTGCATCCGCTCTGATCTCATCTCATAATTGTCGGCACTTTCGCCACATTGAACACACACACACACACACACAGACAGTCTGACCCGACCCTCATTTCCTTTTCTGCCCGTTTCTAGGTCAACAAATACATGGAGCGACCGCCATTCAATTTCCCCAATCCGCTGGGCCTTTTCGGGGGCACTAAGCAGGTTCGCCACACGCATCAATGGAAACCCAAGCCGTATCTCTAATGCCCCGTCTCCATCCTCATCCACAGATAAGCGCCGAGGCGGCCTATCTCTACGATGCCGTGCATCTGTACGCCAAGGCCCTGCTGGAGGTGCTGGAGTCGGGCGGGCGGCCCAAGAATGGCAGCGCCATTGTGTCGGCCATCAAGGGTTCGCGCTATCGCAGCGCCATGGGGTGAGTGGTGCCTCCAGTCGGCTCCTGGATCGCCTCCAGTTGAATATTGAATATCGAATCTTGAATCTTGATCCTTGATTCGGCAGCTACCACGTCTACATCGACGAGAACGGAGACGCGGCCGGCAACTACACAGTATTAGCCCGGGGAACGGCCAGGAACGGGCGCAACCAGACGGTGCTCGGCCTCCGGCCCGTGGGCACCTTCGGTCACAGGAACAGCAGCTTCAGCAGCAGCAGCGAGGCGCTGCCCGTAAGTAAACCGCCCTCTCCGTCCACTCTATTTTGTCCCTCCTCTCTTGTACTTTTGCTCTCTGCCCCCTGTTATCTGCCCCTGCTCCCCCATGCACCCACATGCAATCATGCCGCTTGGCCACGTCCAGCAGCAGGTAAGCGCGCTTTGGCTTGGTTCGACTTACTATATCACACACGAACACACCTGGTCTGTTCTGGTCTGTTGTGTTCTGTTTGTCCATGTTATTTGCTATTAATCCTGCTCTGCTCTGCTCTTCTCTGTGTAATCCCTTCAGGATCTCAATCTGTTCAGCCCCATCGACTGGGTGGGCGGTGCGCGGCCGGCAGCTGCTCCACGCTGCGGCTTTGGCGGCGAGAAGTGTGTCAGTAAGTAGGGAGGGAGGGAGCCAACTCCACTGGTCGAACTCTCCGGATAAATGGAGCTGTTTTGTTTTTTTTTTTGTGTGTTCACAGATTACACGGGCGAAATCTCTGCGGCCATTGCTGGGGGAGCGCTGCTGCTGTTGGGCGTGGTCTCGCTGGTCCTGTACCGGAACTGGCGCTACGAACAGGAGCTGGACAGCCTGCTCTGGAAGATCGACTTTCGCGAGGTGCAGATGCACGAGAACGAGCGGGAGCAGCAGAGCCAGAAGCAGACGCGCGTAAGTCTCTGGCAGTGACAGCATTTAACTTAATGGTGCAGTCGGGCAGACAGCCAGGAGGCACCTGCCCCCAGCAACCTGGTTGAGTTGTCTGCCTGTCAGCAGCAAGAGGGTATTATGTATGACTCTGTTGGGATCTCGAGAGAGTGGGCGTCAGTGGGGCCAGGTCTAAGACTCTTCTCCTGCCTTTGCATGTCTGACACACACTGACAGCTTTTGCTAAATCACTTGCCGCGTCGTCTTCCTCCGCAGTCAACCCATCCGCTGATACGCACCAGCCAGGTCAGCCTCAGCTCGAATCCGGATGCCGACTTCCGCTACACGACCATATTCACGCCCATCGGCCTCTACAAGGGCCAGCTGTACGCCATCAAGAAAGTGCGCAAGAAGAGCGTCGACATCACCCGGGAAATGAAGAAAGAACTTAAACTGGTGAGCCATATACCCCCGCTCCGCTCCACTCTTCTGAATTTCCCCTGCACTCTCCTCCGCAGTTGCGCGACGCCCGACACGACAACATCTGCGCCTTCATTGGCGCCTGCACGGATCCGCCCAACATCTGCATCATCAGCGAGTACTGCACCCGCGGCAGCCTTAAGGTCAGTCCATCAGTCCCTCAGTCCATGCTTGCGACTCCGTTGTAACCCAACCTGACCGATTTCCTTGCAGGACATTCTGGAGAACGAAGACGTCAAGCTGGACAACATGTTCATTGCCTCCATGGTGGCGGACATTATTCGCGTGAGTGCTGTAACATTATACTAATGGCCAGCCATCCCCTAAGCCCTTCGTTGCTCTCCCCCCCTGCGCAGGGCGTCATCTATTTGCACGAGTCGCCCATCCGCTTCCACGGAGCTCTGTGCACTTCCAACTGCCTGGTGGACTCGCGATGGGTGGTCAAGCTGACCGACTTCGGGCTGTTTGCCTTCAAGCAGGGCATCGAGGATAGCTCCATGGATGTGCAGCACATGTCGGCCAAGTGTCTGAGTGCGTGTATTCCCCCTCCCCGCCATCCCCCCTTTATGGTTTGTCTTTGCTCCCCTAATGGAATGGTATTATGCCTTTGCAGAGCTGCTCTACCGCGCCCCGGAACTCCTCAGGCAGGGCCCCTCGTCACTAGTCATGGGCACCCAGCGTGGAGACTCCTATTCCTTTGGCATTCTGCTCTACGAGATGCATGTGCGGCGTGGACCCTTCGGGGAGACTGGCCTGACGCCCATGCAATGCCTGCAGAAGGTGCTTCAGCCGCAGGATCAGCTGAATCCCTACAGACCTTCACTGCAGCCCCTGGAGACGGCATTCGACTGCGTCAGCGAGTGCCTGCGCGAGTGCTGGTCGGAGCGCGCCGAGGATAGGCCGGACTTCAAGACAATCCGGGCCAAGCTGCGGCCCCTGCGCAAGGGGATGCGGCCGAACATCTTCGACAATATGATGGCCATGATGGAGAAGTACGCCAACAACCTGGAGGCCCTCGTGGACGATCGCACGGACCAGCTGCAGGAGGAGAAGAAGAAGACTGACGCATTGCTGCACGAGATGCTGCCGCGCTGCGTGGCCGACCAGCTGAAGAAGGGCCACAAGGTGGACCCCGAGCACTACGAGCAGGTCAGCATCTACTTTAGCGACATCGTCGGCTTCACGGCCATGTCCGCCGAGTGCACGCCCCTCCAGGTGGTGGACTTTCTGAACGATCTCTACACCTGCTTCGACTCGATCATCGGCCACTACGATGTCTACAAGGTGGAGACCATAGGCGATGCCTACATGGTGGTGTCGGGCCTCCCGCTCCGCAACGGGGATCTGCATGCTGCCGAGATAGCCACCATGTCGCTGCACCTGCTGAGTGCTGTCTCCGAGTTCAAGATCCGTCACCGGCCCACCAATCGTCTGCTGCTGCGTATCGGCATCCACTCGGGGCCTGTGTGTGCAGGCGTCGTGGGCCTGAAGATGCCCCGATACTGCCTCTTTGGCGACACCGTCAACACCGCCTCGCGAATGGAGTCCAGCGGCGTGCCGCTGAAGATCCACTGCAGCGGGCAGTGCCGCCAGCTACTCGATCGCCTGGGCGGCTATCACTTCCAGGAGCGTGGCATGATCTCGATGAAGGGCAAGGGCGAGCAGCGCACGTACTGGCTGCTGGGGGAGGACGAGGAGGCGCGCACACGCCGCACCTACGAGCGATCCCAGCGAAGGGGCTCGCGGGCCCTCAACAAGTTCATCCAGGGCACCATCAAGCAGGCCCAGGACCAGGCCAACGAGTACGGCATTCGGTCCTCGCTGAAGCAGAAGAATCTGCCGCGAAACTCGCTTACCCGATCCTCCAGCCTGGAGTCGCCCAAGAAGTTGCGGTTCGCGGCAGGCAGTCTCCTCGAACATCATCGCTATCACAGGTTGGCTGTTGTCTTTCTGAGTCTTTCGGGGAAGCCACTTATCTTTGGATCTATTTCAGTGACGAGGCCCTGCTCGAGGTGGATTCCTACACGGGACTGCGCCGCTCCTCTGGGGGATCCACACACTCGCGCTACGAGGAGACGACGCTGTCGCTGACCTTGTCCTGCCAGAGCATCGAAGTGGTGAGCGGCCAGCAGCATCAGCGGCGTCCCTCCTCATATCCCACTGCCAACACTCCGCTGCTCCTGAACCACGTTGAGGTGTGAGCAGGCAGGCAAGCAGGAGGCGGTCTAGTACTTATAGTATAACCCAACTACAGGGATCTTAGTGGAATTTGTGTTCAGTATGTTTAGCCAAGTATTTTGATCGCTTTTAGTGTTGTTAGGACTACGCACCGACCCACCAAACACCACCTACCACCCACCACCCACTACATCAGATCACATCACATCCCATCGAATTCCTGTTGGCATCTTCCGCTGGGGTCTGTGCCGCGTCAAGTATGTATTTGTGGTATCTGTAGCATCAGCATATTGTGAGAGTGATTATAAATCTAGTCGTTGTCTAAACAAATCCAATCGCTAACCTAAACTAAACCGAATAGTCAATAACCTTAATGGATTTTTTTTCTAGTTATTTATTTGGTTAACTTAATGGATGAATAAACTGGAGAAAGTACTCGTAAAAGTGTAAGGTCTAAGGTGTCTTTCTATCGCCCTGGACTGTCGTTGCTTTCGTCTGGCGATCAGCCCCTTTATTGCCTGCATTATAGTCGCCTGCTCCGGTGCCAGACGCTTCGTCGCTGCCCAACAGGAACTCATTGTCGGAGCGTCCAATCGTTCCGTCCGCTTTGTAGTACCGCACGTTGGGCATTATTTCTTCGCCTCCACTAATACTTTCGGAATGTTCTTTGCGCAGTCTTCTAGGAAATTGACCAGGGGACACAGGCTTCCGTTTGTCCACCGCAAACTGCAAGGTGTAGGCCATGTTGGTCGGGACCTCTCCTTTGTCGGCCCTAGCATCGGATGCTGGGATGCACGCACCTGTGGGACACTTTTCGCCGCGGGAACAGTTGCCCTCGCAGATGTCCCGGTTCTGCAGCAGCTCCTTGTAGTTGTTCAGGGCCGTGGCGACCTTCAGGCGGTCCAGCTGCTCCAATGCCGTCGACGGGAAGCGCTCCCTCAGCCGGCGTCGCTCCTCTGGCAGCTTGAACTGCTCAAACTCCTGCAGCTGGTTCTGGAAACCGGTGTTCGGATTGGCTACGGCGCGGCCCGCGCGCACCACCTTCAGCGCCTCCTTCCAGTTGAGGTGCGTGGCCGTCATGATGTAGGCCACGGCCACGGTCACCGAGCGCGACATCCCCGCCAGGCAGTGGATGAGCACGTTGCCCTCCCGCAACCGGGCGGCGTGGATAAAATCATTGCAGACGGAGAAGTACTGGGAGAGGTTCTGGTCCGGCATGTCCGAGGCCATGACGCATAGGTAGTGTTTGTCCTGCAAGGAATCGGAGAGCAGAGTTAGCCGGGGGATCGCAGGATGGGAATGGGTTCTCCACGTACCGGCAACAGACGCCCTGGACTGTCGTGTACGGCGACGATGTGGGAGATCTGGAACCTTTCCAGCTGCGCACGATCCTTGGAGTCGTGGTAGCTACCCACATACAGGCCCGGCAACACCTGCGGCACGAAAAGGAGACGATTTAGACATCGAGACCGGCCCGGCTTGGCTCACTTCACCTCTCCCATGTGCCAGCTCATGGTCTGGTCAGAAACTGATACAACTCTCGCTGCCATTGTTTGCTTTTTCAGATAGGCGGCATATTTTATTTTGCTGTTGTGTTTTGGATGTGCTGTGAATTTTTTGTTTACAAATACGATCGCCGGCTGCCTATCGAAAATTACGATAGACATTCAACGTAAGCATCGTTACGTGACGGCCACCCATAACGTGGGAAGAGCAAGAGCGGCAGCCCTGGGCCTAAACAGTTAAATTCAAATAGTTAAAAGTAAGGGGACGACTGAAAAATATTGAATTCAATTGAAGATTTCTGGATTGTGTGTATCCTCTTCGAAGATATCGCCTTGCGCACGTGGTCCATATTTCATATATATATATCATATTTTTAGGGATATTCATGGGGCGTTTTATTTTATTAGCTAGTATGTGTCCGATTTCATATAAATGTTCTGTGTCTTGGAGACAGTTGCCTTTATTATTGTATAATAATTGTATTAATTTGTCAAACTTAACGATTTCATTATATAACTTTAGTTTAAAACCGATTTGTGCATTTCTCTAGGCATTATAAATACAATATTTGATTGCCCAACCATCCGCATCCCATCCTAACAGAATTCCTTTTGCCAAAGCCAGCTTGCAAAAATGTCTCAAATCTCCCTTAGATTGTTTTCGATATTCTAGGAAGTGTTGTAAATAAATTTACGCCCTTACAAATTACAACTCTAATTGTGTTTCATTTCTTAACGATAAGCCACAAGCTTTAAAGCACACTTCAATGCGTTTGTATAGTTTAGTTTAGTTTAATTTAATTTAAATTTTGGGCTTGCCTAAATGTTCGTGTATCGCCTAATTTCGAAAAAAAATCCTCTGGTATTGCTTATCTCGTGTGGGTGTGGGTGTGTGGGGTGTGGGTGTGGGGAGTGAGCTAATAAACTTGGTTTATATGTATATTGAATGCTACACAATGCAACAACTCTAAATAACAATCTCCAATCGAGTCCCATATGTTGATACGGGGTACGGGAGACGGGATACGGGGAGTATCAATATCAATATCAGCTAGGTATGAATGTATATAACGCTTTTGTTTCTGGTCTCCCTGTGGAAACATTTTTTTTTTTTTTTTTTTTTTTGGTTTGCTATCAAAATATTTTCAACAATCGATCTAATCAAAAAAAAAAAGAAAAATACGCAATTGTACAATTCTCAATTATTGTGCGACTTCTGTCTCGTTTCGTCTCGTCTCGTCTCTGCCTCTCGCTTGCTTGGTACAAAACTAACAAATGCCCGCGCGCTGCCAGAGGCTGGGGCTGGGGTTGGGCCTACGCCTGGGCCTAGGGGGTGGTGGTCAGTCCTTGCAACTGGACCGACAACAAATCTGCTCGTATAAATACATACGAGTACGCTATATAATATACCTACAGTAAATATATGTGTGTATATGTATATGTCGGTACTTTTTAAATGCGTCTCTGAAAAATAATCTCTCAACATCTGATTTTGATTCAAGCTGCTCCTGAAGCCTGAAGAGGGGCTCAGCAGCCAAAGCTAGCAACGTAGGATGCCACAGCCTTGGCGTCTAATAACAGTAAGTAACAGTAAGCCAGAGAGTACCCAGTATCCAGGGAATCCTTCTTCTTCCTCAAATAATTCTGCAGGTCTCGCGCGCGTTTGCCTTGGATGCCATGGCTAGGTTGCCGTTACGGATTACGGATTACGGATTAAGGTTTACGGTTTACTGATTACTGATTACAGACTAAGTAGTTCCAGTGGATGCAGTGGGTGCAGGTGCAGCTCGCTTTACGTACATATAATCCCCCGCGGGCCTGGCCTTCATCTCGGCTTTTTCACCAGACTAGTGGATCTGCAGGGGGAGGAGGAGACACTCTGTGGTTAGAAGAGGATTGCAGGAAAGATTCGAGAATTAGCGAACCACTGACCTCTTAACCCCGTGACGTGGACTGACTGGGGGTGTGTTACAGGGCGAAGGAGGGGCGGAGCCACCCGAAGAGCCCCGCGACGATGCTATAGACAGAGTGGAGGCCCGCGGCGCGGAGCAGCCCAGATAAATGGCGGATCCCTTGTCGGGGTCTCGCAGATCCACTCGTGATCCGTGGACGGAGGAGGGGACCGAACCTGTGTGACGGAACAAAAACTCTCACGATAAGTGTTGGCGATACGATATGGCCTCCCCATATTCACCCGTGTAGGCATGCAGTCCGGCCGGACTGCTCCGCGGGCGCACCCCGAAGCCGCTCACGGTGCTGGCGCTGCGCTGCAGCTGGGCTGAGGATGAGCCATCGCAGTCCCTGGTCTTGGACTCCCTCCGACTGCCAGCACTGTTCACCCGGGGAGTGCCGCTCGAGGAGCTGCCTGCCCTCGGCGAGGACTGGCTCTTGTACAGCTGGTGGGAGCGCTGTTCCGTGCGCTGCTCCTGCTCTCGGCGGGCGTCCTCGAAGGCAGCGGCGTACTGGGCCGCCTCGCTGGAGGTGGTGGGCGGCTGGTCGAGGGGAATGTCGTCCTCGGGTATGCAGGTGCGCTCGTTGCCGACCGAGCGGCGGGGCAGCTGCATGGGCGAGTGTTTGGGCGATGTGGGGCAGGACTGGGCGGCGACGCCGCTTACACTGAGCGTGCTGGACGAGGCGTTGACGTTGGCGTTGGAGGATTGGGCACGGAATCGCGAGTGCGTCGAGGCCGTCGACGGACGGCGCCGAAACAATCCCTTGGTGGGGTCCATGTTGCAGACGCCTGCAATCACACAAGAAGATGGATGGAAATAACTTAAGTAACTTGCGACAACGGTCAATTTTTATTGGTCTGAGGCTTTTTTTTTGCCGCCTTGGGAGCTCTTTTTGCACTTGCGATGCCTTCGTCGCTTGCCCGTGCCCTGGGCCTCCGGCGACTTCTGCGGAGGATGCTCCTGCTCGTACCACCTGGCCAGACGCTTCATGTGCGCCGTGCAGGAACTGTAGCGCATGTCGTCCTCTATCTCCCCATCCAAGTTGTTGACGAAGCGCCCCCGGTCGCAGTCCGCATTGTGGTAACGCACGTTGGGCATAATCTCTTCGCCGGAGCTACTGTTGTAGCACATGGAGGGCTCTTCGTATAGGTCCTTGGGAGTCCTCTCGAAGGCGCGGCGCTTCCACTTGTCCACCACGAGCTTCAGGGTGTTGCTCCTTAGCCATTCCTCTTGAGACACCCCCTCCTTGGCTACGGGACTGGAAGATGGAGGGTTCGCACCTGTGGGACACTTCTCGCCGCGGGAACAGTTGCCCTCGCAGATGTCCCGGTTCTGCAGCAGCTCCTTGTAGTTGTTCAGGGCCGTGGCGACCTTCAGGCGGTCCAGCTGCTCCAATGCCGTCGACGGGAAGCGCTCCCTCAGCCGGCGTCGCTCCTCTGGCAGCTTGAACTGCTCAAACTCCTGCAGCTGGTTCTGGAAACCGGTGTTCGGATTGGCTACGGCGCGGCCCGCGCGCACCACCTTCAGCGCCTCCTTCCAGTTGAGGTGCGTGGCCGTCATGATGTAGGCCACGGCCACGGTCACCGAGCGCGACATCCCCGCCAGGCAGTGGATGAGCACGTTGCCCTCCCGCAACCGGGCGGCGTGGATAAAATCATTGCAGACGGAGAAGTACTGGGAGAGGTTCTGGTCCGGCGTGTCCGAGGCCATGACGCATAGGTAGTGTTTGTCCTGCAAGGAATCGGAGAGCAGAGTTAGCCGGGGGATCGCAGGATGGGTGGAATGGGTGGAATGGTTGGAATGGGCGGAATGGGTGGGTGCTGTCCACTGTCCACGTACCGGTAACAGACGTCTGGGACTGTCATGTATGGCGACGATGTGCGAGATCTGGAACCTCTCCAGCTGCGCGTGATCCTTGGAGTCGCGGTAGTTGCCCACATACAGTCCCGGCAAGACCTGCAGCCGTAGAGGGCGATAAGTAAAAGAATATTAATTATAGGTTTATTTTCACAAGCAACGAGAGGGAGCTGCTTTTATATGTATATGTATGTATGTGCGAGCTTATGGTTTATGTAACTCATACAATATATGTGTGTATTTTCAAAGTAATTAAACGAAAGCCCCGCCCACGCTCCAGCCCACGCCAGCTGTTATGGCTCCCCCTCCGCCAGGAGGCGCACAGCTCGAGGAAGAGTGGGCGGGATGGGAGGGTGAATGAGTATGCGGGGTCGCTCCTGGCGGTCTGGCTGAGTCGCGTGTCAGGCGGCGAGACAAATCAGTTTTTCCACTAGAATCTATAAAGGAATCTATCGCAGGTCCAAAAGCGATTTTTGAACGAAGAAAATGGCAATTCGAATTGGACCAGGTGAATAGATTTCTTAAGTTGGATATGCGCAAGAGCCAAAATCAAATTGGGGCTACTTTTATACAACTATTCTTAAGTAGGGTCCTTCTCGCTTGGCAGGGATCTTTTTCGGTGGAGTTTTGGAGGGAGTAGGAGGAGAAGGAGTAATGTCCTTCTTGCTGCTTTTGGATGCTGCTGGCAGCTTTTCCTTTGGCTCCTTCGCACCAGCCTTGCCCCCCAGAAATCTGCCGATGGCCCAGATAATTTCTGTTTTGGATTCCCAATGGAACGTACAGTAGTTGGTAGCCCAAATGGCTGCGAACGGCTTGGCTTGGCTTGGAATGCCACCAGCGCAAACATCCACAGGATTTGGCTTGTGCTCCCCCACTGCTAGGCGTTTCCGCTCCTCCTCCTGCCCTCGCCAAAGCCAAGCTGCCCACACCGCATACCACATACCGCATAGGAGCACGCTGCCCCCAATCTGGCGTCGTCTGCATAGTTCCGGGTGGAGAGCAATGCGCACCCTTTTGGCCGGAGTGGGCTGTGATTTTTCACAAATCCAACTTCGAAATTGCACACATTTAGTCACTGTTAAGGATATGCTTTCGTGCAGATTTCTGGGGTCTTACCAGATATTGTACGGAGTAAACGTGTTGCTCAATGCCCGTTAGCTGCCTGTTCGATGCAATGTACCTCTACGCGGATATGCCAGCTATAACTATAATTGTCTTACAAATGGTGTACGTTTTTGGGTTCCTCTTTCAGAATAGTTCAAACTGCGCTTAGGCTAAAATTCCTTCGATTTTTGTGGCTGCCAACCAAGTGGCGTGGCGTGGCGTGACGAAAATCTGCGATTGCAGCGAGCAATGTGCACAGTATTTCATGCACAGAACTAATTTCACCTTGAAGCAAAAATGCGGAAATACGGAAATTCGGAAATTCCGAAAAGTGCTCTTTGTTGCCAATTTACGTTAATCGCTCATACGCAACGTAGTGCAGGAATTACGCAGCAACATTTCGATAATTCCATCGAAAAGGAAGAAAATAACTGTATTATTTCGTGGTAGGTCGTTGGATCGCAGGGGACCAGGCTTCCTGATGAAAACAACTTTTCTAACTGGCTAACTGCAATGACGCAAGCAAAGTCGCAAAACTAGTGTTGGTAAACGTCTCCAGCCACGTCTTCCCATGAGGATATCTCTATTTGTGCAGCTAGTCAGCTATGACACTGGACTTCTGCCAACTTTGTTGCAAAATTAGTGCTCGTAGCCCCTCTCCAGACACGTCTTCAGGATATCAGCCGAAGAGAAAATGATGTTTTCCAACACACGCAGCCACCAAGCCAGCAATCTCTGCTGCAGCGCTGCTCCCAGCGCAACTGCAAAGCCACGCTGACCCATATACATCTCTCGCGCTCACTGCATGCTTCTATCATAGGGCTATCTCTGTTTTAGCAGTTGGTTAGTTAGTAACTAAGTCTAATGCCATATGGCCATTACCACTTGAGGTATGGTGCAGCAATAGCACGCAAGGAACATTTTATTCTGGGGATTGCTGCAGCTGATTGGGCTTAAGTGTAGATTGGGTTAAGCTGGGTTAAGGACGTGCTGCAAAATGGTATAAGTATAATCCAAATTGTTACGTCGATAAGTTGCCAATGCATAGCGACAGCCCTGATTTTATTTGTGAAAATTAATATATGTGTATGAAAGAAATGGCAGCTAAAAAAATGGGAAACTATTGTAGGGTAGGCCAAGCCTGGCCCGAACCGAACCGAGCCGAACCTTGAAACTGTTTGTCAACCATAAATTGTTCTCTTACCTTGTTCATGCCATTCCCCATGTTTCTTCATTTAAAAGTTGCGGCTCGCTTCCTCAATTGTCAAACGAATTGTCCAAAAACACAGTGCTGCAAGAGAAGAAGAGGCAGAAGAAGGGGTTTAGGCTTGAATCCTTTCATTGGACAGGCTGGGTGGCATGGGGGGCATGGGGGGTGGGTGTTTCCTTCCTGCTGTCTGTCTGTCTGAGTGTCGGTCTGCGCTTTTGTTGTGGTTGGCCCTGATGAAAGTGCAAGTGGCAAGATGCAAGCTGTTGCCACATCCACTGCCACTGCCACTGCCACTGCCACTGCCATGGCCGGGGTCGCCAAGCCATGCCACGCCACGCCACGCCATGCCACGGAAAGCCACCTTAGCCGAGACATAATGGATGTCTTTGCCACCGCCTTCGTCGCGGAAGTAAACAGACCTTGACGTTGACTTTGCCACTAGCTTTGTTGCATCTCATTAGTGGGACAGACAGACAGACAGACAGACAGACAGACCGACAGACAGACGGCAGAGAGACAAACGAAGGATTCTCCTGGTATTGGTATTCGAATTGGGCTGAAATGCCAGAGGTTGCCTCTGATGAGTCCCCGGCCATCATCCGGCGGGGTTTTGGCTTGGCCCCCAACTGTAGGCAAGGCTAAGTTCTCTCCTCAGTCCTGTCCTTGCAACAGTTGGTTGGGCCATCCTTCCGCCAGTGCTTCCTTCGCGGAAGCGCTTCACAGAGGACAGCCTCATCACAAAGTCAAGTCGTAGGCAGTATACCTCGAGTTATATAACCATACACAGACACACACACACACTCGCACGCACACACACACACACACACACTTATACGAGTGTGTGGATAGCCCATCCTTTGGGTGCACTTGGAATCCGCCACATTTGCATAAGTGTCTCGAGTTGAGGCAATGAGGAAAAGTGTCGCTTTGTTGTAATTTCATTCCCGGCACGTTGTCGTCGGGCCACGGGCATTAAATTGACTGACACATCCGTGGAGGAGCAGATAAGGCACGTGTGCCACATGAAGCAAAAGCAGCTGCCATTTGCCAGTCAGCTCTGTCTGTCCCTCCCCCCCGCCAGAACAGCCCCAGCAGAAAAGACAGCCTTTTTTCCACAGAAAATTACGAAATTAGAGCAGTCAATCCTCTTCATCATCTCGATGGTATCAGAGGCAATTGATCAGCCGAAATAGCTGCTTAGCAGCTCTCGGACCACAACGGCAAGGATTCAAGTGCATTCAATCAGCATTACAGTGGCTATAAATAGTCTGCGCCGCCCCCTCCTTGTGGAGACGCTGCTGTGTCCGCCAGCGACCAGTGCGCCGCCATTCAGCTCAAATCAATTGATGTGACACTTCGCTCGACTCCTCGCCATCCTCACCATCCTCGCCATCCCCGCCAGCCTGCTCCGCTATTCCGTGCTTCAGTTTCGCTGGCGAATCTCCCGTGGCCTGCCATGGCCAGGGACTGGAGGCGGTTTCCCAGGAAAACTGCATGTCGGAATCGATTGGCTTGTGTGCCCGCTGATGTCCTGCAGCATCGCCTTCGTCGTCCTGCGACCATCGGACCATGTGAGCGTTTTGTGTTTGTTCAGCCTGTGGCCAAATATTTTAGGGGCCATGATTGAAAAACATTTTTGCATTGAATTCACCGACAAACTCCTAATGAAATCGCATTGTGGTGGCTGTCTGTCTGTCTGTCTGTCTGTCTGTCCGTCCGTCCCAACATCACTTGTGGGCTGTTTGCCAAGAGTATTTTCCCCGAGCTAGGGCAAAAAAAAGGGAAAACAAAAAAATAGTGTTGCATGCCCCAAGGCCCAAAGAAATTGAGCGAGGCTCTGAATTTATGGGAAACTTTAATCAAATTAAATTGGTTCCTGGCCTCTCCCTGCCCCGCATCATCTGATTGCGCTTGTCAAGATTTTCATGGGCTGCCAAGTTTTCCACTTAATGCTTTTTTCCCTTGTTTTTTCAACGACAGTTTTTTCATTATCATTTCCCATCAATCGACAACTAATTCCGACTTTTTTCTGTGTGCTGTGCTGTGCTCTGCTGTGCCCCAATGTCAGGCGAAATGGGAGGGTTTGGGCAGGAATTCTACTGGCATATACATGGTAGATATACTGTATGTATACTGAAGTACGATATATAGATATGCATATAAATTAGCTGAATCCGGCCTTGTACTACTCCAGCTCCACCTCCACCTCCACCTCCTTAGCCCTTGCCGGCTAGCAGTCAATTATATCGTTTAGACATTCTACATGAGCAATAAAATACATGCAAGCGGCACCAGAAGCCACACCTACTAGGACGCGGGATGGGATGGGATTGGGATTGGGAATGGCAATGGCAATGGCAATGGGAATGGGGAGGCCCTTATGACTCCATCGCTGTGGGGCTTGCTGTTCGGTGACTCAATGGCGGCGGATTGGAGTGAAGCCCCCGCAGGGGTTCTACTCTATCCCTCCCCCTCCCAGTCACAATCCCGACTCGATTGCTCAGTGACTGTGAAAAAATGGTGCCTTCTCCACGAGTTTTGTTTATAATAAATGTCTCGGGCAAAACGACACAAACAGGAAAGACACACACACACACACACACACACATGGCTTTATCTAAATATATATGTATATGTATACATATGTACATGTTCTGAAGGGCGATTAAGTTTTGCTCTCTCTTGCTCTTGCTGCCACGCAGGCAGTTTTAAATAAATTCAAAGGGAGCCGAGCCCTCTGCTCCCGTACACATGTGGCATGCGGCATGCGGCACACAAAGCAGAAGAGATCGCAGAGGATGGGGACATCATGTTTGCCATACACGGATGGTTAAGGATAAGGGCAGCCAAGCTGGCAACCAAATAGCGCCGCTTTGTCTGGGGAGGATGTCAATGGACTGGCAGGACTGGCTGGACTGGCAGCACTGGAGTCCCACTCCTCGGACGGAAGCCGCCGCCGCCTGAGAGAAACTTTCTCTGTGGGGCCACGTGCTGCCATAAAATGGTTTATTAACGTGAGGGTAGGACCAGGACCAGGACCAGGACCAGGAAGGGCATGGCTGGTTGTGGATTTCATGAGCATCGAAGATGCCAATGCTGGAAGCAAATATTTGAGTAGTCCGCTCGGGTCAGGCTCCTAAACAAACGCTGGGACCAGCAGAAACTATTCCTCGATGGCCACTGGCTATCTGCTGACCGTGCCCCTTGCCAGGACACCCCCCCCCCCCCCCCCTCCCGTTCTATGTTGCCCACTCTCCCACATCCTTGACAGAGACAAAGTGTTGCAATCGCAGTGGCAATAAACGTGAAATGGATCGTCCGGGCGTCACTGCTCCCCATGATGGCACACATAATCCGACCCGAGGACATCAGCCATGATTCGCCATGCAATTCATCTTCCCTCTCGTTCAGTCCACCCCTCCCCATCCCCTCCCCATCTGCCCAGCTGAAAGCTAATTAACTGCATTCATGACCAATCCCACTCTCCATATCCAGGAAAACCCCCGTCAAACGCTGACAATTTCTGCCTGATGAAGCACTTGGCTGGCAAAGTTTTGGCCCTTGTCGGAACGCAATTTAAATAAATAATTAGGGTGGAGCGGATGGGAGGAGGGGATCATGCAGGCAGGAGAGGTCGTGCATGCCTCAGAATATTAATTTCGCTTTACATATGCAATGACAGCAGCACAGAACAGAGTTTTGGGTCATGTTTTCCTTTTTTTGTGTGCAACAAGGGAAATTAAGCGAAATGGAGCTTAATGGGGGATACATATCAGATCAAGTAGAGGTACAAGAACGAATGGGGGAAGTGGAAAGTGGGAAACTATGCGTTCCAGCAAGACAGATATCAAAGGATACCAGAACCGAATTGGAAGTGGGTGCATATAAGGTACAATCCCCTAATCAAGCGTGAAAACGGGTAGACAGAATACAGATGAATGGATGGCTGGAAGGAAAGTGAATTAAATGTGCAATGAAATATGCGAATATATCAGATGGACGCACCCCATATAACCCGATAGAGTTCGTTATAGATATCTGCCCGAATCAATCATTGAATCTGCTCAGGCATAAAATATGCATACCTGCGAACAGGACACATCCGTCCCGATACAAGCTCAATCCAAGACCAGACCCCGACTTCAGCCCATGCCCCACGCGAACGGAATGGAGTCATCGCCGCGTGATCTGTACCGTAC
This sequence comes from Drosophila helvetica, assembly GCA_963969585.1. Classification (NCBI taxonomy): domain Eukaryota; kingdom Metazoa; phylum Arthropoda; class Insecta; order Diptera; family Drosophilidae; genus Drosophila; species Drosophila helvetica. Next base: position 54,506,514 of record OZ018401.1, on the reverse strand, counting down.
CCCGCGCCACAGTCACGTTTCGAGCCATTTTCACACCAATTTGCATTTGACGGCCAGATGACAGGGGCACGACCTGGCCCGACTCGGCTGCCTTGGTCTGGGCCAGACATTACACATACGACCCGTGGGGCATGATTTACATGGAAAACACTTACGCGCTCCTGCCACAGGACTGGGATTCCGTTAATTCCCAGGTTGCGTGCCGTAGCATCAAGAACCACCACACAAAAAAAAAGAAAACAACAAAATAACGAAAATAATTTCACTAAAATGGCCCAAAAGCTGCAAATTACGCCATATAGGAGTGTAATTTTCGGGGCATTTGCGTTTAGCGGGAACCAGGAGCTGTGGAGCTGTGGAGCTGTGGAGCAGGTGAGGGTGGGAGTCGCCAGGCGTCATCGACCAGGAAAGCGACCCATTATAGGACCGTTAAGGGGAATGGCTGAACTTACATTATCGTTGCGTTCCTCTGCTGACTCCTTCGTCCTCGGCCGTTGGGTCAATGTAACTCCAACATGGGGGGGACTTGGACTTCGAGGTCGAGTTCGAGTTCGACTCCTGCTGCAGCTGCAGCTGCTGCTGCGACGACGAAAAAGGCAAAATCCCGTCCAAGTGGTAGGGAGAGGGGGTCGCGCAAGGTGAGCGGAACAACTGAGCAACTCCTCGAAGACTGTTATATCACGACGAGGACGCCGCAGCGGCCGCAAACGTAAAAATTTTGATTCGTATTTAGCTCCGTTCCGAGTCTACGAGTTTCCGAGTCGCCTTTCTCTCAGTGTGAACGCAAAAACTGAATTTTTGTGACAGTTAGGGCTGCCGTTTACTGTTGTGTTGCGTTGTGTTGTGTTCCTGCCTTGCCTTGCCTTGCCTTACCGTCTTACCGTGCCGTGCCAGCAGCGTGTGTATCGAAGGGCGGGCGGTGGGCGTGGAGCAGCAGTAACCACGGCCACAACAGCAACAACAACAGCAGCCACAAAGCGATTAAGTAGTAGGGGGAACAATGAAAGGCAAACCGCAAGAAACGCAGCGCGAGAAAAGTGGAAGGAAGGGAAATAAAAAAAAAACGAGCTGCAGCCGCCGCGTGAGTGTCGTGAGGTGGTAAGATAGAGAGCGCCAAACAAAACGCCTCAAACGCTGGTCAGAGACTGAATCAGAAAGGAAAGCGCTTGCAGGGAAAGCGCTCAGCAGGACTACTCGGCTCGAGTGGAGTGCAAAAGGCAGAGCCACCGACAGCGGCAGCGGCAGCGGCAACACTAGTGCCAGAGCCAGCTACAGCCGCTGCCACAGCCACAGCCACAGCCAGCCGAGGGTCATGAATGGGAACCCGAGCCGAGCATGCGCCCTGTCGCAGCGCGCCAAAATTAAAGCTCACTCAAAGCAACGCTGCGACTGAACTGACACTGAGAACGAGAGTGAGTGAGAGTGCGATTGTGAGTGATACGACTGGAGAGAGAGAGAGAGAGAGGGGAGTGCGTAAAAACCTTTGATTCAGTTATATAATTGGTGGCCAGGTCTGGTGGCGTTTGTTTTGCTGCCATATACTCGGTATAGTGGTACCTGTCGGTCGGCAATTAACGCCCCAGCAATAATCAGGGAATTGCCATTTCCCCCCAACTCCAAGCCCCAACCCGCCACCCGCCACCCCCAACCCACTAGCCATAACGAACGACTGTCGATACGCTCATGAAACGGTAAATGGAAGCCATGTTTGAAGACTAACAGTAAAGCAGTGCTGTAAGGGATTCGCGAAGAGGGACAGTGGGATCGAAAGAGCGATTACTAAACGTTTTAATGTATAATATAATATAATAATCCACCTAAAGTAAATTTAAAATGATTTCTATTGAAAAATCAAGAAAATCTTTGAATTAAATGAAACGGTTAATGGAAGCCATGTTTGAAGACTAACAGTAAAGCAGTGCTGTGAGAGATTAAAGAAGGGGGACAGTGGGATCGGAAGAGCAAGGGAATATCGAAAATATTCAAAGATTTATGAATACTAACACTCACTGCTACATCAGCATTCATTATAGGTACTCAGTGTACCTGAACCTGTTATTATAAATCCCATTAAGAAATTGGTTTAGAGTTTACGTATGTATCTATGTATGTGCTAATGTGTGTGCATACGCATCTCCAAATGTAAACAATTTCTGAGTAATGGCAGTAATTGAATTGATTCTGATTTTTACAATTTCAATGCAATGATATTCCCATAACACTTTCGGTCGTTCTCCGATTTCAGCTTATTTCGGCCAAAATAAGCACTTGACTCGGCTGACTCACTCGATTCGCTTCGATTTGTTTTGACGGGTTCGCAGGGTCCCATAAAAGGAACGCATTGGCATGCGATACTCTCACCAGAAGTATCACCCACTCCACTGGGCAAAAGCCTAACCGATTTGAATCGGTTGTCTTTTCGCACCGTTGCAGATGGTATTGGGATTTTTAAATTTTTCTTGAAGAACGGTAACAACTTCTAGACAGGTCTAACATTATCTTATATGTAGATATCTGTCGGTTCGTGGTGAGATAGAGAATTCTAGCTTCGACGTTTTCTCTTTGTGATTTTTTTGTTTTAAAATTTCGGATTTCGAGGAAAAACGTCTGGGATGCAACATGAATTTGACTTCGTTTTTGCATTGCGTTTCGCCTTTGTGGCTATATTAGATGGCATTCCCCTACAAATGTACATACGTACATATGTATATGTATACTGTATACATACGTATGTATGTACACACATGCATTTATCATTGTGTAGATGCGTGTGCTTGTAGAGAGATGTGTGCAATATTTAATTATGAATTATTTCAATTTTATATGCTCGGTCGACGCTGTTGTTCAGGCGAAAAGCTAGAAAATATTTGGAAAATACATCGAACGGTTAAAGCAGCTTTCTGTGTGGGCGTGTCGCCGGCCAGGCGACCATCTACATACATACATACATATGTATTTATGTACATATATGTATGTATATATGTACGGTTGTACATATGCATCATTTTGGCATTCTAAGGAAAATGCCAAGGCATTGGCCGTAGGTGACGCATCGTTCTACAAAAGGCAACAGAGCCAAGTAAACAGTTGTTGGCCAGAGAGCAGTTTGGTTTGCAGTGACCAGCTGGCAGTTATCAGCCGATCGTCACATCGGTTGATGGCGAAAGACATTCCGTCGCTGCTAAGTAATTCCGGTAAGTCCTCACCTTTTACACCTATGTACATACATACATACATATGTATGTACTCCCCTGCTCCCTACTGCAGGAAGGTCTCGAGTGGGGGAGCAGATCGTTAGTCACGAACCCATTGATGGATTGATTGACGATTGAACAACTCCGTTAGTGGGCGACGACAACTGTTTACCCCTGCTGCCGTTGCTGCCGTTGCTGCCGCTGCTGGTGACGCAGTGGATGTGTGTGGCGGCGACGGCGGACATGTAGGCGTCGCTCTGGCTTATGGTTTCACGTTCTAGAAGCCATGCGACTGCGACTGCCATGGAATTCGTCTCGGAGAGCCGCTCTCGGCCAGCTTTCTAGCCCCATCGTCGTGTCGTCTCCACGTCCGTCTATTTATAAATCTGATGTGTGTGTATCTTGGGCAATGATCAGTGCAGAAACCAGAGAGCAGAGAGAGCGTTCGATGGAGAATAAATGTCAGAGAGCGAGGGAGAGCGAGAGGCAGTAAAGTGTTTACCTATTTAGGCCTTAACCTGGTGGAGTAGAGAGACGAGACGAGACGAAGCGAGTCTGAGACTGAGACACGAAGACACGGAGACAGGTTCGACATATGTATGGCAGAGAAGCCAAGCAAAGCTTACGCACACACACACAAGCCGCGTGGCACACACACACAGCCAGAGAAAGAGAGAGCGAGAGAGAGAGAGAAAAAGATAGCAGCCCCAACGCCAGCGAGCCATTTGCTTTGGGTCCACTAGCAAACGGCGGTGGCGCTCAATCGACGAGCAACTTTGGCAGCGTGAAGAACGGACGACGGCGCAGAGACTACGTGGATATTTGGCTAAATAAACAACAACAAAATCAAAGTGTTTTTTTTCATGGTGTGCATGCGTGTGTGTGTGTGTGTCGGCGGCAATGTGCAAAAATAAAAAATCTATATATATTTTAAATTGAATATAGAAATACAAAAGCACACACACGGGAGACCAGTGGAAGGGAGACAAAAGATTGCAGCGGAAATACTAAAAAAGCAAAAAGCGAAAAGTGGAAGTGGAAAAAAGTGCCAGCGTGTGTGTGTGAGTGTGTGTGTGTTAGAAAGTGTGGCCAGAAGTGACATCACACCCGGAGAAGGCTACGCGGGGACCAGAGCAACAGAGTGATTAGCAGGAGCCAGCCGTTGAGAAGTATCAGCAGGCAGGAGAAGCGAAGCGCCCACCAAAGCGGCGAGAATTAACGCGCAACGCAGCGGAACATACGAGAACGAGTACGAGAGCGAGCAGCGCAGCACGCGCCATCCCATCGTCGTCGTTGTCGTCGTCGTCGTCGTCGTTCAAGGTGAACCCGCACTCCATTCCCATTCCCCACGATCCGAGAGTTGGTTGTCCCGCTCCCGAAAACTAATCTCAGTCGCAGCAACGCTTTCGACAAGCCTCAGAAGTCAGATCTAAAATCACAAACATAAAGGAAGAGAATAAAAATTATCTTTTCACTCCGGACTCGAGAACGGTTAGGGTAAAGGCAACGGCAAAGGCAACGGCAGGGATAACGGTTAAGGAAGCAACTCCGAACCTGAGATGAAGCCAACTGTGATAGCAGCAAATCAGGCCCATGCCCAGGCTCAGGCCAGCGCGGGCGGCAATGGAGGGCCCGGCAACGTGTCGGGCATCAATATACCCATCAATCGGGAGTACGTGAGCGGTGTCCACGGATCCCCGCACCAGCAGCAGCAGCAGCCGCACCCGCAATTCAACAGCAGCACTCTGCCCGGCTACGGATCGCCCAGGCAGCGGCCCCCGCACCAGCAGCAGCATCCCCAGCAGCAGGTTCCCACAAATCAACAGCAGCAACATTTTCAGGTGAGTGGACTTCACGGGTCAGTCGTGCAGGAGGAGGTGGGGACGAGCGGCAGTGAGCGAGCTTCAAGGTTGGCGCCAGGCAAGGTCGCTTGGACATATTCGGATGCGTATCATTGTGATTGTTTTTGTTGTTGTTGCTGTCTGTCTGTCTGTTACAGTGAAGCAACTGCAGAGAGGAACCTCTCATGTCATATATTGCGAAATCGGCTAGTCGACAGCCATTCTCCACTGCTTTACTGTGCTCTGACGTTGCAATTGTTCGATTTTTTGCGGATGTACGAATCCTTCACGTTCTCGCATTGCCCTCGGGCGCATTGTAGACTTTCCAAATCGAAAAACGGTCACAAACAATGGAAAAATCGGTTGGAGGTTGCGTAAAAGCCCCCCACTAAGCGGGAGGAGAGGGCGTTCGTCCACAGCTGCTAGATGCAACCAACCAACCACCCACCCACCCAACCGCCAGCCAACTAACAAACCCATTGTGGCAGCTGTGGGCACAGTGTGTCAAGTATGTATGCATACACTATTGACCTACTCAGCCTGGGCTGCTGTCTCTCTGCCGCTGCTGTTCTGGCTGTGCGCCTTAGTTGTGGGAAAGGAAAGGGAAGTGCTGTCGTGTCAAGCACTCTTCTGTTCTGGGCAACTCTGCGTATGATTAATGCGGCAACGCGTGCGGAAATTTACCACAGACAGACCCGAAAGTACAGCTGTTTTTTAGTGGCCTAATCTATTGGCCAGCCATCCAATCTATCAAGAACAAAAAGATTTGGCGCTCGATTCGCTGAAAATATTTGAAAATTTCTAGAAGAAAAAAAAAACCCCAAGCTAATGGACGCGTTGCTCTGCTGCCCGCAGCCCGCTGCCGCTCTCTCGCTCCCTCTCTCTCACTCTCTTTGTCTATCGCTGGCTCTCTGTTTCTATTTCTCTTGACGTGCTGCGTCTCTAGCGAAATACCGACTATTGGATGGGCTTCATGTGTGTGTGTGTTTGTGTGTGTTTTCCTTGGTAGGTGGGCAGCAGCATACAGTAATACATAATATATAATGACGCTATATATTCATGTACGTTTGTGTAAGCAAGTCAGTTGTCTAATATAAGAGGCGTGGGCGATATTTTTGGGTTGCCCAACCGTTTGGCCAACGCAGAGCAGGGCCCACCAACTTGTGACGTTCCCCATCCAAACGTCATCAACAAGTTAAGGTGCCTTGCCGCAGTTGCTGTTCCCTAAGAGGGTGTGCGAAAGAGAGAGTGTCCTTTCAAGACTCGCTGTCAGTTCTTCAGCGTGAGAGAGACAGAGCGAGGCAGAGAGCGAGAGAGCTATAGCCAGAGCTAGACAGAAAGTACGAGAAGCAACGAGAACGCAGGAGAAGATCTGAGAGTGGGCGACAGCTGGTATAAAACGGCTTCTGCGCCGACTGCTCTGCTCATTCATTCACAAGCCGCCGAGCATCGAACAAAGACAGACACTGAAGTGAAATACGAGTACATTTGTAACAGAACAACAATAATTGTTAATTGATAGAGCAAACAATAGAGTCAGTCAATCCGGAATACGATTGCAAAGGTGAGAGGCGTCGGTCCCCAACCCCTCGGGCAGTGCAAACAGCTGTTCGTTCGTGTCGAATTATTGCTGACTGCTCTGCTCTCCTCTGCTCTCCTCTCCACAAGTGCTCTGCGCTGAGTCATGCTGTTATTTATAAACAATTCGCCCACCGAGCCAAACACTACACTTTACACTCCCCACCCCACACATATTCCTCCATTCGCGTTTCGCGTTTCGCACTTGTTCTCATAACAACTCTCGATCTGATCTGTGATTTCAGCAGCCGACCTTTGGATTCGAACCCGACATGGATATGGACATGGACAACATGTTCCCGCGCTCGCGCCTAGGGCGGATGCACCACGATCCCTTTGCCGGCTTCGGCGACACACGTAAGCGGAGTAGTTTGCACGGTCCCCCCCAAACGAATGCTGACGATGCCTTTTCCTCCCATTTTGACGACGCAGACTTTGGGTTCCCCCAGTTCTCGACTATGGGCAGGCGGGGCCGCATGGCTGGCGGTGCCAACAACCACATGGATCACGACGACGATTTCTTCAACCGGCTGCCATCGGAGTTCCGACAGTACATCCCCGATGGCTTTGGGGCCAGACGCGGTCCAGGACCGGCAACTAGCGCCGTGCCGCCACAGCAGCCGCAGCCCCAGCAGCAGTACTACCAGCAGGATTACCCAGTGCCGCCACAGCAGCAGCAGCAGTTCGTGCCAGTGGCCCCGCAGCATCAGCAGGTGCCGCAGTCGCCCTCGAAGCGTCTCTGCGATGCGGCCATCCAAACGGAGGACCCTGCCGGCCGCTCCGAGGTGGATTGTGCCGCACCCGTGAACCTGAATCAGCATGGACTGCGCAACACCGTGGACATGGGTGTGAAGAGTGTTTCCGAGCAAGACCAGGCAGCCCGCTCCCACTCCGCCCCTCCGCCAGAACAACAGCAGCAGAACTTGGCGTACCAACAGCAGCAACAGCAGCGGCCCACTCCCCCGCCTGGCGTGCATCAGCCGCAATTCGGCACTCAGACAAGTCCACCGGTGCAGGGACAGTACCAGCAGCCGCAGCCGCAGCAAGGCCAGCAGCTTCCGCCTCAGTTCAAGTCGTACTATGCCCCGCATCAGCAAACACATCCTCAGCAGAAGCAGCAGACGCCGCCACCTGCCCCACAGACGCCCGGGGGAAGTTTCGTGCGCACTATTCCCATTTTCGTGGAGGGTCGGACTGAGCCCATCATCAATGCCCACAAGGAGATTCCAAACCAGAATGCTCCGCCCAGTGCCCAGGCCCAGGCTCATGCTTCTGCCCAGGCCCAGGCCCACTTCTCGCCACAGCAGTCGCGTCCAACGCCACTAAATACTCAGCAGCAGCAGCAGCAGGCGGAGCAACAGGTTCCGGCAGATGGAGCCGCAGGACTGCCACCCCAGACGCCCCACACTCTCGATTCGATCAACAAGATTCAGGATATCCAGCGCGACGTGCTCGAGCTGATGACCAAGGTAGAGCAGTTCAAGGGCATGCGGCAGGAGAAGGAGTATGCCTACCTGGACGAGATGCTAACCCGCAATCTCCTCAAGCTGGACACCATCGACACAAACGGCAAGGACAGCATTCGTCTAGCCCGCAAAGAAGCCATCAAGTAAGTCATATAATCTCCGGATATTCCAATATTAGATTGCTAATCAACCGATCCTCACCCCTTCAGATGCATTCAGGCTTCAATCAATGTGCTGGAGGCCAAGGCCGAGGAGAACGCCAGGCTGGCGGCAGGAGCAGAGGCTGGAGGCCCTGTCACCGAGCAGGTGTGCACAGAGGCTGCTACAGAGGTGCAAGAGCCGGTCACACCACAGCCACAGGATGCTACAAAGATCCAAGAGCCAATCCCTCTGCCTCCGCCACCAAGTGCTGTGGAGGCAGCCGTGGAGGCACCCCCAGCTGCAGCCGAGGCGGCTCAAACCGTCTCTTCGACTGAGACAACCACCTCGACGTCCGAATGATGAACAGAGCGCCTCTACAAGGCGACCACCACATCGAGGCAGCTACGCAAATTAACCAAATTCAAGTGATGATTGGGCGGGAGAGAACGACAGCAGAGAGCGGACGAGTTTTGTTTGGAACTTATCGACGGACAGCGAAAACTTGATTGATTAAACGGCATGTGAAGTGAATGTGAACACACGTATCTTTGATGGTGTTCCGTGCACACATATACATACTACACACATATAAGCATGCAAATCTCATGTGACATAACAAAGGCATCACCATCCATCCTTCACACACCACACCACACCACATGGTACAGTTCGTACAACGCATAGATTAGGCTAGTAAGGAATTTGATATTGAAATATTGACAACAAAAAGTGCCTGCATCTGCATAGAATTTGGAAGTTAACAAACCGAAAACGATTTAAGCAACGATTTATGTATCTATATTGGTAACTCAGTTGCTTGACACTTGAAAGAGCTGATTATGTTTAAGCGATAGAAGATCACGACTATCCGAGTCCACTTTTTATAATCATTGTATCGGACAACTGCGAGTGAGCACGGTTCCGAAACAGTACGGAACGTAACGGAACCAAACGGAGCAGGCGGCAAGCAGCAGTATGATCTCATACAAATCTACAGCAAATGGAGCTTGCTGGCGCACCGCTTACGTTTTTTGCTGCAGTTGAATTGTTACACACACACACACACACTTATTGAGAACTCTTATGAATAACTATTTATGCTACTAATTAATACGAGAATAAATGTAGATATTGTTGACCATACACAATATTGTTGCACAATTATCAAAGTTTATTATCGAAAGGTTACAAAGGTCTCTTCCATCTAAATACATATACAGAGTCCGGAATCGTCGGATGGGATGGGGATGGGATGCAATTGGATGGATGGGGGATGGAGAGTGGGGGGCTTAAATACTGACTAAGTAGTGGTTACACTGTATGCACTCGTATATTAAGAACATTTTAAAAGGACGCAACATGGTTTCGACAATCGAAAGTCAAACAATCATATAATAATAAGTGTGTATACACAGACACAGATGGGGTCGCATATGTGGCATCGCATCGAGTATATATGTACGCGTATATATAAAGATAAAGTAGTACTATGTAATATATGTATGTATGTAAAAAAAACAGACGTGATGTACGATAGATATCGCCTTATAGTCGTATTTAGTCATCGTTGAATCTCCTCCTCTAGGTTTCCTTCTGTGTTGCATTATTGTTCAAGAGTGGGGATTAAATGTTAAGTAGTTCTCTTCCTGTTCCATAAAGTAGGGATGTATGTAGATATCTAGCAAAAAGGTGGCCCAGCTGCTTGGCACTTGGGTCGCTGCTTAGTTGATGATCTCGACATAGTTTGCCGGAAACAGTCCATAGGTTCCATCAGGGCCGAGGCCCTGCCACCATCCCTCATCGATTTGATCGATATGCGTTATGACATCACCCGGATCGAATGTGATTTCCGACTCGTCGGCTGCCTGATAGTCGTACAGGGCTCGGGCACGCAGACCCAGATCCCCCAGGCTCTCCTGGCATATGAAGTCGTCCTCGTTAACCAAATCGGTCACTAAAGAAAACGCATTAGTTGGGAAAACATCCTTGAAAACGTAGCTTTTTCTTACATGTATTCCTTTCCAAAGTGCTAAGAGCGCCCGTCTTGGTCGACTGCGACTGCTGCACAGTGACAGACACTTTGGTGCGCACCTCTTCCTCCTCGTGATACACCGCCGTGTCCGTCTCATTGGAAGACGTCGTCTCGTCCGGCGACTGCGACTGGAGCGAGTTGGTTTTACTGTGCGGCGATCGTTTGATGGTCGAGAACTGTTCGCTCTCGTGGGCCAGGGGCAAGTCGTCCACCGCCTGCGTCTCGGCCTCCACCTCGGCTATGGTCGAGACAACTTCGGCGGCCACCGGTGCAGCAGCAATAGGAGCAACAGCAGCAGCCACAGCAGCAGCAGCGACTGGGGCAACAGTCTCTACTCCTACTACTTCTGGCAGTTTGATGGGCGACACACCGCGTGGTGGTGAAGGCACAGAGGCTTCCTGAGCCTGGTTCTGGTTGAACACATTGATTCGCTGGGCAATCGAGTTTCGTGCTGGTTTCGCCGGCGGTTGCGTGTTGAGTCTATGAGAAGAGAACGTACTATTATTACAGGAACCATTGAAAAGGAAGGATTTCTCACTTGGATTGCAGTTGACCCTCGCTGGTGTGCTTGGTGAACATGGCCTTGGCAGCGCCGACACGCGAACCAATCAATTCTCGGGCCTCCTGGTTACGTGCCTGACGCATGCGCTCTGCATCCGTCAAGTTGTTGCCAAATCCTGGTGCGGTTTTCTCGGGGCTCAGCGGTTGCGGGGAGCTAGAAGAACAAATGGGAAAAGTTTTCACCAAGTTTTGGTAGCTAATGGGGGCCACAATTACGTTTTGATGGGTACATGCGCCGGCTGGAGCTTGGTGGTGCTGATGACTAGCTTCTCCCGCTCCTTGTGCTCCTTTTCTTCTCGGCTGCGAACCTCCTGCTCGAGCTTCTGCAGCTCCACACGTTTGGCATCCTTCTCTGACTCCAGGCGACGCTTCTCCTCGGCCTCTTCCTTCTTCCAGAAGTCCTGCATAACGCTGGCATTCAGCTCCTTGGTTGGGATAACGCGCGTATAGTTTGTCCCCACTGGCGCCTTCTGCTCTTCCATAGTGCCGCGTGGCTCCTTGAAGCTGTAGGCGGAGCTGACGGCGCTCAGCTTCTTCAGTAGGCGCTCCAGATCGATATCATCCTCATTCCGGGCGTTGATGGTCAGGTGGGCACCGGAAAGTAGATTGCTGACGTCTCGTATGTGGTTGGCGCAGGTGCCCTTGCGTAGCACAGGTGCGCCTTCGCCCTTCAACATAAAAAGCAACAACAAAGACACCCGGTAAGAGTTTAGATAAGCGTCTGGTGATAAGATTAGCGATGGAAATGGGATCCTGACTCACCTGCCAGTTGATGAGTAAGTACTTATTGAGGCCGGTTTTTGGATCTTCAATGCGCACGAAGGCGTACATGATCTTGCCACTGTTGAGGTCCTCGTTCAGCTCCTCCACGCCGCCGTCTCCGGAGCCAACGAGCTTCAATTCGTTGGTCTGGCCCTCGTAGCCGAACAGGGACCAGTTGGTGTCGCTCTTGTCGTCCAGCACATCCTTCCAGGCGGCCACGATTTGCGAGCGATTCTTCTCGAAGCTGATGGCCATGGTGTGGGGTTGCCAATGACCTTGAACAAAGAGATCTCGGCCAGCTTTCACTGGTTCACCTTATTTGGATGCCTGTGCCTGCGTCTTCGCCCAACGTCGTTCGAGTGAAAGTCAACGCCCCGCAATGACTCCAACTCTGGCTTCGGAGTGGCTTAGGTTTTAATTAAATGCACAACTGCAGCCGACTCTCTCGCACACACACAGAAAACAGCATAGGATAGCGGCTGATTGATTTTCCAGTCTCTGTCTCTTCGAATGTCCAGCGGCAAGGATGGTCGTGGCTCCTTGTCACAGCTCTCTAAGTCACGCGGGCATCAGTGATGAAAAGTAACGGCTGGGCAGCGTTTGCATTTAATTAACTGGCCTATTTTAAATGGACATTTAAATATTAGCAAAGTTTTCGTATAGGGGCCTAGAGGTGGCAAAAAAGTTGAATTTTGGTTTCGCTTATGTTTCGTTTCTCCGATTTTCCGAATATTTCAGCCCTGTTCGCCTATCGTGTGAGCTATCTCCACTAGAAAACAAATAGGAGATGGTTGATCGGTATCGGTTTCACCTCTGATTAGATGAGCGCGGACAGTTGCCAATTTAAAAAAAAAAACATTGTGGCAAATAACAACCAAATTGATTAATTGAAGTGAATCAATTGTTCTGTTAAATTAATTTTTTTTCATTGCAAATGTGCTTACAAATGAAATAATTTTTTTATAACTCAATTCAAATTCTTGTGGGCCCTATCGGAAATTAAAAGAATTATACTAAAAAAATTGAATTATATATTCGGTTCACGTACTAGCCACTAGAGCTACAACTAACCATGAACTATATTAGTTCTAGGGAAAATCAAAGCTTATTCCAGATACGTGGTCTATTGATTTAAAATGCATTGTTAGCCAATTTATTCCGATCTAAGCTGCACAGTGTTCCGACATTTATTTGTTATTTTACGACAGCGTTATGTTATGTTAACAGACAGCGTTGCCTTTTTTAAATTGATCGAGTCCAGCTGTTTTAAAATGTATGCTAGTATTCGCTGTATGACCGTACTTTCATAATAGTCGAGCTGTCCTCATGGTATGTTAGGCAAATGGGGTGGATTTTACCTAGCATGAGTTGCATTTTCTGGGCCGTTTTGCCTTTTGTCCACACCCTCTTTTTCCTCAGCAAGGGGCTTATAACCGATTTTATGAACTTTTTTTTGTATATATAGTGTACCATTCATGTAAAAATAGATTAATTTACAGGTTACAATTATTTGATCTGTTCGTAAGTAGCAACAGCAAGTTGTAGCTTTATATTTAAACTTTTAAGTCTTTTAAATCTCAAACAAAGTTCTCAGTTAAAAAGTAGGTGTATTTCAGCAATTTTTTCAATCTTATTTAAAATTCGTACGAACCTCACCTAGCCGCCATTCTTCGATGATATAGCTTGCGGACAGCCCAGTCCGCAAGCTATGTTAGGCAAATGGGGTGGATTTTACCTTGAATACGTTGCATTTATTTGGTCGTTTTGCCTGCTGTCCATACCCGCTCTTATCTTCACTTCCCCAGCAATTTCCCAGCGGGAAATTATATAAACTTCCTTTCACGGGCACATATTTCCCAGCGGGTGGATTTGAATGAACAGATAATAGTTACTAAAATAAAAGTAAACAGTTTCATCGAGCGGTTAGTTGTTCGATGATGTTATCTTTTTACCTTAATTTATGATTTTCCTTCCAAGGAGTGGTCCACTAGCCCCCAATTATAAATATCAATTATTATATCAGCCCCCAATAGTAGACAAAAATAACGCACCGATACTATCGTATCAGAAATGCAAAATATATCGAGTTAATATCAACAATCCTATTCACGGTGAAACGAAAGCAAATCAAAGAAAATAATTTTCACCTATTGCGCTCGAAATCGTACCGAAAATAACTAAAACACCCACCCACTAGTGCTGTGCCAACATAAATCTCAAAGAAATCGAACCACTGCCTTCGATATACTCTTTGGCCACGAAAACAGCTGAAACATTGTGTTACAACAACAGTTTGGAGGCGTCCCAAGGCAAAAGGTAAAGACTGCTGCCAGACGATTGGATTTTGTATGGTTTTGGTAACTGCTGGTGCTGCTGCAGCAGATGCTGGCCTGGGCCTGGGCCTGGCCTGGCCTGCTTGGCAACAATATGGCATTTGTCAGTGATTTCGTTTGCTGACTGCTGTACTTGGTCATTGCCAAAAATTTTTGGCTGCCCCGTCGCCGTTGCCGTTGCCGTGCTCGTCGACGTCTTCCAAACCTGTCCCAACTGCATCGTGCTTGTGCCGCCCTCCCTTCGCACCCCCCTGTGCCTGTGGGCAACATATGAAAACTGTTTGGTTTGGCAGCAGGATTTCGCCTTACTTGTTCCGAAGTCAGTCAGAGAGTCAGAAGCGGTGGCGGCGGCGAGCAAGCGTCAGAGTCAGAGTCAGTGTCTTTGTTCAGTTGTTCGTTCCATTTACATATATGCCAATGCAGCCAGGCTCCGGCACCGCGATATATCCAGTTTGTGGTGCAGAGATATGTATGCGTACGAGTAGTATAATGCACAGATATCTGGCGGCACAGCGGCGTGTGCTGTGTGCTACGTATGTACGTACGAGTGTGTGTGTATGCTCATGGTCAATTTCTTTGCATTTTCAGTGTGAAACTCATGCGGTGCAGATCGAGTCGGAGCAACAACAGCAGCAGCCCACGTTCATAGACTCCGCCGACATGGAATCAGCGCTGGATGTGCTCTCCAGAGCGGCGACCATGGTGCAGAACAATGCGAGCGGTAAGTAGTCGAATGTCGAGTGTCGGATGGTCATTAACCAATTCCGTTTAAAAAAGAGTCGACAAATTTTTATGATGTTAACTTGGCCAACAACCAAACAAACAGCGTGTATGTACATCAGTTGGGGCAGGGGGTTGTCTCTGCCACTCAGCCACTCTGCCACTCTTCTTCCTCCTCCTTTATGGCTTTCACCTTTGAGCCCCAACTTGAAAAGTATTTCAACAATGTGTTCTCGTTGCCGCTTCTGAGTGTGTCATACCGTACCGCATGGAATGGAATGGAGTGGAATGGGATGGGATGAAATGGATGGGGTGGGGGAGGGACGGGATGGGACTGTAGGTAGTCCCAGTCTGTGACTCTCCGTCCGAGTCCTCAGTACCATTTTCCATTCCAGATGCATGATTCATGATTGCAACAGGCCCTCGGGCCTCCATGACATCTTCTTTGTAAACGAATCCCCAACCCACACGCAGTGACTCAAAAAAGTATGCGGCCACACTCAGGAATCGATGAGAGCTGAAGGCGAATGTGTTACATTGAGAGCCTCTCGGGTGCCTCGGTGGTGTGTGATTAATTATGGCAGGCACTGTGCGTACGCATAAACACTCGACATATCTGAGAAATGTTTTATTTTCGTACAATAAGGCAACAACAAAAAATACAACACAACAGAACATTCCAACAAAATGAGTTTGCGGCACATTCCAATTCCGATTTTCATAAATGTGTCAAATGCCGCATTTTCGACGACAACCGAACGACACGACACACAGACAGATAGAGGTACGTAAGTACGGACGGACGGACGGATATATGTACATAAATATGTACTCGTATAGCACATGCATGATCCGTCCGATTCTGCTTGCGGGTCGCGGGTCCCGTCCCCTTATCAATAGCCAGCCAGCCGGGCAGTCGCTGTCGCAGTCGCATTCGTCGTCGTTGAGTTCGGGGGCTGCCGCTCTGGCTGACGAGCACGAATTGTGGATGTCGCCCCTCTCACCAACACACTCGTGTATACATTGCATATTTTTGCACTGTGTACATACATACATACATACATTTTTTTTATATTTGCAATTTGCATTCCCCGTTCCCCATTCCTCATTCCCCATTTCTATTCCCTCATTCGCCCATCGCTTTAGCGACAAACAAACGCGACTGCAACCGCGTGACATGCCAAAGAAATGCCCACTACGAGGCGTAAATATGTGTATAATTGTTAAACAAAATAACAATTTGATTAGGAATGTTCATAATTGCACAATTTATGGGCGGTCGGTCGGTCGGTCCGTCGGTCTGGGCGATAAGCACACGCCTCGCCTCGCCTCGCACTCTCGGGTCTGGGGTCTGGGCTCTGGGGTCGTCCGGCTGCGCGTTGTTTGGGCTCTGATTTTACCCCAGTTTAAGTTTCAGTCCCCGAGCTGCTGATAATAAGGGCTCGTCGGGTGGTGGTCGGTCCTACTCCCACAAAAACACAATATTCTATACATACATACATATATGCAAATCTGGTGGAAGGGGGAGGAATGGAATGGAATGCCGATAATGGCCTCCATTTGTGTTTATATTTATGCTTGTTTTTTTGTTTATTTACCCATTGAGAGGGAGATGGCTTTATCAACAATAATTATGAATATTTGACAAATTCCTGAGATGATACGTGCCCACATGTACAGTGATGTTTCTCTTTGGCGAAACGCACCACCTCATTTTAAAGGATATATCTAGTATGGGAATTATTTTCGCATGAAAGTAGGCGAAAATTGTTCCGCTACAGGATTTCCGCCATAGGGAAACTCCACTGTACATACATACATACATGCATGTGTACATGTGTACAGCTGTCAAGACAGAGGACAGACAATTTATGCGAAAGCACCCAGACACAACAGACCTCAAGTCAGAAGAGAAATGGTTCCGATATTGAAATAAATATTTGAATAGCGCACGCGATTCTCGAGCTGTTTTGATCGCTCCTTCCGTAGACGCTCATCCGAGGGATTCCATGGCTTAGGTCCGTCCCTGAGCCGATCACGCACTCTTCTTGCTGGTGACCAGTGGCTATAATGGGTATCGTCGTCGTCAGGCCCGGGATGGATTGATCGGCGGCTTGGAAATGCGAAATGTCGTTAACCCGTGCATGATTAATGAATTTGCGGCAATCGCAGGAGGCACCACAGAGATTCTGTTCTTCATAAATCACACGTAGAAAAGCGGGTCGATCGGCTCAGTTCGGTTCGGTTCGGATCGGTATTGGATTGGATTGGATCGAACCGTTAATTAAGCTGCCCTTCCATTGTTTGCCGAGGAGCGCGAGCAAGAGCGCGGCCAGGCCAGGCCATAATTAATAAACAAATAGTTACACAAATTGAGCGCTGCCCCTGCCCCAATGTCTATGTGGGTGTGTGTGTGTGTGTGTGTGTGCACCACACAAAGAAATATTGTGGCAATTTGGAGCTTGGGCCAGGCACAGCTGGAGATGCAGCAGCCGCTGAAACAGAATGGGATGGAGACGGGGATGGGGATGGGGATACTTACGGCCTGGTCGACGGCTCATCGGGTAATTTACATGGCCTTTCAATTCTCCGTTTTAGCCAGTGCCAGTGCCAGTGCCAACTCTGTGGGCCAAACACTCTCTTCCTTTTACTGGCAATGGCCAAACGGTGCGCATAATTGCCGCAAATCTCGACCAGAAGAAAATCCAAACAACAAAACCAGTTTGCTGCCTGCAATGAGATGGGAATGGGATTGGAGATGGAGATGGGGATGGGGATGGGGTCGCAGTCATAGTGACTGTGACTGTGACTGGGTTGGGGATTAGAGTTGGGACTAGAGCATTACCTTTCTTTTTAGTGTTGCTGCTGCTGCTGCTGCTGCTGCTGTGCTGGCTGCCATTTATTTATTTATTTTAACATAACATTTGCCTATTTGCCATAAATTTTCACTCTGCGCGACTTTTGCCGCGAGCAGAGTCGCTTCGCGTCGAGTCGAGTCAGAGCGTGCTGTTGCGAGTGCGGCGGCAGGGGCAAGATCAACTTGTTGCGGACAATATCTAAATGAAAGTTGTCTTGGATTAGGATTAGATTCTGCCTCTGTGTGTCTGTCTGTCTGTCTGTCTGTGTGTGAGTGTGAGTCAGAATCAGAAGTAGAGCCAATCGCCAATCGCCATCCATAATTTTGAAATCCGCTCAGGTTCGATCCGATCAGATCCGATCCCATCCGATCCCATCCGACTGGAAATTTGGCAAAATTGTGTATTAAAAGTTTTCTCACGCTTGATTTAGCACCGGATGATATTTTATAATGACAACTATATTTATGTTATTGTTAGCTTTGCTATTTTCCATCGCTGCTGCTGCTTGTGCTGCTGCTGCTGCTGCTGATGTTTTGTTGTTTTTGTCGCTATTCTGGGCAATCGAAAACCAGTTTCCTCCTCAAATCGCGCGCACGCTCGAGTTTATTTAAATTTTGAACTGGTTTGCCGCTGATTTGTGTTGTCTCCGCGGCGTATATATTATGTACCCACTAGTTGGAGATATACATATATTAGATTGTTAGATTTCACAAAAAAAAAACAAAAAATAAATACAAATAAAAAACAAACACAGAATGGGATGGAGACACAACATAATTTGTCATTTGGTATCGAAATGTTCTGGAAATCGCCGGCCATCTCTGTGTCATCATCGCCGAGCCGATCTATACAGAAGCAGAGGAGATCTGATCTCCCATAAAGAAGAACAATCTTGTTGACTTCCGTACCGCTGCTGCCATTACACTGACCCAAATCCCCCCCCTCCCAAGCCCTGTATCCGATCCCATCCCATCCGATCCGATGCGATGCGATCCGAGCGAGGGATCTCGAATTTCTGTGCCGATTTCCAAACAAAACAAATTTCAATTAGCAAAGCATTTTCCGGGCTTTTATTTATATTTGTATTTGTATTTGTATACGTATTTTTTTATTTTTATTTCTATTTTGATTTCTGTTTCTAGGTATTTATTTTTCGGCTTCTGTTCTGTTTGCTTTAAGCAGAATCTAAGTTGAGTCCAGTGCAAATGGTGCACTATTCAGTTTCTGGCTTAGCTGGTGGAATAAATAGATCAAAGCAGAGGAAGATTGAGAACAGATGAACAGCATTATCGGGAGATATGGGATTGGGAAACCTTTCCAGTTGAATACCCAATGGTTCCTCTCCTTCAGCAAATCATTTACTTGGAGATACATAAATGGTGAAAGGAGTACCAGAGGTTTCTCCCCATAGATATTTATGTTCTAGACTCGAGACGCACAAGCGAATTCTGCCAAAGAGAATGCAAGGGACTTGCAAAAACAACACATGCACTGTTTTATAGGGTACTTCTACTTCCACTTCCAATCCATTTCATTTCGTTTCGTTTTGGCAACTCTTCTGCCGATCATTAGGGGATCTGATCGCCTTCATTTGGGTTCTACCTTTTGTCCCCCAAAACTAGCTCTGCTTTGCCCACTTTCCGACTCGTTTCTGTGCCTCTTTTTGCTTTGGTCTACAATGTTTGGGTTTCTGTAATTTGTTGCCATTGTTGTTGGCCAGGCGGCGGCAGAAGACTCTTCTGCCCAAAGCCTGCTGCTGCCGTTGTCGTTTTTTCGTAGTTTTTTTGTTGTTGTTGCTGCCATGATTGCCATTCGATTGACCTCGTTGCGCATGCGTGCGCATGTTTCACGCTACACTACAAATTTTCGCAGCTCAGACCGGAGCGGAGTCGGAGCGGAGTCGGAGCGGAGCCGGAGTCGGCTGATGATGAGTAAGCGCCAAAATGTAGGAGGGAGGAACGGGGGGAATGCCAGACAGAGGAGCAGTCAGTCCGTCAGTCAGTCCATCATTTAAGTTTGATTTTGTTTAATTTTTTTGTTGCCGTTTCTTGCTTTTTGTTTTTTGTTCGATTTTTGGCCCCTTGGAGCCACGCAACAAAAAGTTGCACATTTTTGACATGGATTAGCAAATGACTGGAAAAAAGACTCGAAAAAGGAAGGAGAGAAAACAATAAGCAGCGAAAATATCGATCAATCGATGGATCCATCGATGAGGTGCAACTGGCTGAGATCCGAACAGCAGCTGCGATGGGGCAAGAGGCGGAGGCAGAGGCCAGGCCATAAGTCGGGGCGGGCCATATGATGTGATGGCAACATAACACTCGTGCTACGAGACCTGGAATCGATCCGATCGTTCTATGCCACAACAGACCTCCTCTCTCCCTCTCTCTCACTCTGCTGCTGCTGCTACTGCTGTTGCAGTTGCAATTCATGGGGCAACAACAGTAGTAGTTGTACTACAAATCGAGCGTAAAATTTCATGGGCCTGCTATTGAATTAAAAACGAGTTTGAGTTTGCTTTGGGTTGTTGCTGTTGCTTGCCACGCTGCTGCCTTCTCCTGTTGCTGCTTCTGTGCGCGGCTGCATGTTGCCGTTTTCTAGCTGCAGTCGCAGTTGCAGTTGCAGTCGCAGTTGCTGTTGCTGTAATGGTAACTGCATCGGCTGCTCCTGTCAGAGCAGCCCACCAGGCGGACCGACAGACGGACGGACGGACGGACAGTCCGAACTAAGCCAAACCATGCCAAGCCCCAAAGCAGCCACAAACGTGTAGTACCGTCGACCTATTGTTTGCTTCATTATGTTGCCTGGCTCATTAGAAGCGGGCATATGGGCTATCCAAAGAGCTTTATTAAGCCAACCGAGAAGTCCTGAAAGCGTTACTGGTACTCCTGCAAATTGCAAGAATAAAATCGTGCTAAAACTACACATAAAGCCGGATGCAGCCAATAATTGAATCTGAATTAGCATGGGATCTGCGGATTTCCGGAAACATTTTTTCCAACAAACTTTCAATGGAATCATAATCATTTTGGGGGATGCATAGGATATTTTTTTTTAAACATTCGAAGGAAAATCACAACAAAAAATGTGAGCGATGGGCGGGCATTCGTTGGAATGAAATCTACAAAAACAAAGAACCGTATCACAGGAGCTTAAGTGGAGCAATTCCTCGTCACGTACACGACATGTATTTTGTTTCGGCTTACTCGGAGCCTCAATTCGGTGGCGGCTCCCAAAGCGCTCATTTCTGTTGGCTTGTATTTTCTTTTTGGATTCTCGGTTCAGGTATCCTTCATAAAGGGTGGTATGCTCAATTTTGTAGAATTTGCAGTCTCTTAAGCCGAAACGGATCCTGATAATGCATAAAATGTATCTAAAATGTAGATAACAGTTCCTTCAAGAGTTAGGGTACTCCCACCATCGGCTGGAGCCACATCTAACCTTCCTTTTCTCGTTTTGTTGTCATTTTCGCAAGCCCGCTTGCACTCCACACACACACACTCGCACACACTCGCACACACACTCACAGATATAGCTACTACGCTTTTCTGCATGGGCTTAGCTACGTTTTTCACGCAGTTACACAGATACATCGCCCATATCCGTGTCGCTGTATTTGTGCATTTGTTTGTTTGTCTGTTTTTGTGGCAAAACTGTGAGTAAACATTATAATGAGCCCCAATGCAATGACCGGGCCCAAAAAACAAAACAACAACAAAATGCAACCAGCGGAAAAGCAGAAAGAAACGTAAAAGAACGCCCACACCATGTGTTGGTTAGACCCGGGGAGGGCCCAACCCAGTCAACAGTCACCAGTTCCCAGTCGCCAGTCGCCAGCCCCCAGTCCCAATCGCAGTCACAGTCCCAGTCCCAGTCACAGGCCAAAGGCAGCCAAAGATTCTGCTGCGGGACTCTGACTCCGACTCTGACTCCGACTCCGGACTGTGGCCAATTTCCAATTGCTGCCATTTCGTTACCCTTTTGCCCAATTTGCCAAGCACATCAATGGGGAGAGTGGCCCAGAGAAGTGGAGTGGATGGGCGAGGGGGCGTGTCAGCCACATCCTACGTAAAGGCGTTCCCAGCTTAGACCCTTATTCAGATGTAGTTGCTATACCTTTTACAGAGAGTATCATGACTTTGTTCAGATGTTTGTAACCCAGAAAAGAAGCTACCATTAGATATATGTCGATAAACTATTATATATCTATTATTGATCAGTATAAACCACCAACCTGATAGGGCACCTTTTGCTCCAAGTACACGAAAAGAAAACCAATCTCCAACTAAGCCCAAAGGTTCCTTTGAGTTTCTTAAACGTTATACAACACGGGATAAGAGCGTTCGATCTGCCAGGGTATCCCAACCTTCGGCGAGCCTTCCTTTCCTTGTTTTTCAATTACAAAATCACCAAAGAAAGCAAATGTTTGGGGAAAGAGAGTGAGTGAGAGAGAGAGAGAGAGAGAGAGAGAGAGAGAGGTTGGCAGAACGAGAGAGATGGAGATGGGGAGAGGGAACAATAGCCAAAACGGAAATTGGTAAGAGAAGAAGAAGAAGAAGTCAAAGAAAAAACACAAAAACAACAACTGGCGCAAGTGCAAATGGCTTTTAAGGCCCAAACGAAGTCACTCGGCCCGGCCACAGAACTCCACCTCGGGTGGAGAGCGCGCGCGCGCAAACCGAACGAACCAAACGAAACAAAAAAGAAGAAGAAGAAGAAAAACCGAAGAGCCAGACGAAGAGCCAGGCGAAGGCGAACACGAACGCGAACGCGAACGGCAAGCTTTGAAAGCCCCCGAAAAGCGAGCCCCAGTCGCAATCTTCAAGTCGGTGTGTCGATCACTTCCAGTTTGTCCGCCGAAGCCGCCAGTTGGTTCAGTTGGTTGTTGTGGTCGTCGCCAGCGAAACGTGCGTCGCGTCGGTCGCGCCATATGACAGCGTTCGTTCAGATACAACTATATAGATACATATATCTACGTGTTTTTTTATTTTTTTGAGTCACTGTGTGCTCTGTGTGTGCTCTGTGTGCGCTCTGTGTGTGTGTGTGTGTGTGTGTGTGTGTCTCTCTGAAAGCGAAAACTGGCGCTCAAGTTCAGTCAGCGATTTGTCGATTTCTATGCAAATTATTACTCGGAAAAGAAACACATAAATATATAATACGGAGTCGGAGTCGGGAGTCAGAGTCAGCGGCAGAGTCAGAGTCAGTGGAAGAGTCAGCGGCAGAGGCAGGGGCAGAAGGAAAAAGAGCGTGCTATTTTTATTCCGCTAAATGTCGAGTTGAGACTCACGTCGTCAGATTCAGATCCAGAGACAGAGCAGAGCTAGAGCCAGATCGAGAGACTGTAACCCGAGCCGCCGTCCACGACTGAGGAGAAAAAATAATAAGAAATAAAACAGAAAAACAGAAAAAACAGAAAAAAACAGAAAAAAGCGGAGAAGCACAGAAAAACAGACAAACAGAAAACAGATTGTATCTGTATCTACAGTCGCGACCCGCGGCCCGTTTGGTGTGTGTACTTGTACATTAGTGCGGCGGTATCTGTATCTGTATCTGTATCGGAGGCGCAAGCGCAGGCGGCGGCAAAGCGCCAAAAGTAATCGTAAGCCAGAGGCAAAGAAAGATAAATAAATAAATAAATAAAAAGCTTTGCCGCTCTTCAGGATCGTCTCCTCATCCTCATCCGCATCCACATCCGCCTCGTCAAAGTTCTCTGATAGCTAGAGCTGTCCGCCAAGTGTCTGATTTGCATCTCTCTCTCTCTCGCTGTGTGCGTGTGTGTGTGTGTGTGGGATCAACCATCAAAAATCGAGCAGCGATCGGCGATCATCGGGACTATGAAGCATCATCTTCTGGGAGCCATGGAATACCATGGAGCCGTTTTCATACTGAATGCCTTCGAGCAAAACTACTACAACCGCATCAAGGAAATCGAGCGGCTGGCCGCTGCAGCAGCAGCTGCCGCATCATCCACTGCCTCCTCCCCCTCGGCATCCTCCTCGTCGAGTGACCCGTCCACCTCTTCGGCTTCCTCATCCACGGCCAGCTCTCCCACATCGACAGCCAGGGAAGTGGCCCAGGCCGCAGCCGCCCTGGCGGCCACTCAAAGGCTGGCCGCTTATCATGGCCAGGCGCAGGGCCACGGACAGGGGGAGTTTCCTGCCCAATCCGGGATGTTCTATCAGCATCAGCAGCATCAGCAGCACCAGCATCAGCATCGCCAGCAACTGGAGCAGCTGCAGCAGCAGCAGCAACATCAGCTACAGGCGGTAGCCGCTAATCAGCCACAGCAGCCCCAGCTCCAGCTCCAGCTCCAGCCCCAGCCGCAGACATCCGCGGATCCCAGCGCCTCCAATATGGCCAACAGCCTGCTCTGGCAGCCATGGCGAGACCTCCAGCAGGCAGCCGCGATGCACCATCAGCTCTACAAGCAGCAGCAGCAGCAACAGCAACAGCAGCAGTTGCACAAAGGTTCGTCTGTGGGGGAAATTTATGAAGAAAATCTTGCGAAAACCTTTGAACTGACCTCTAAAAGAGGGGCAGACAGAGAGAGTGAGAGTGTCACATACTGAGAATGGGGAAAGAGTATTCTTGGATCTCGCAAAAGCAGGTGGAATATGCTCTGAGGGCAGGGCATAGCAGTATATTTTCCAATATGGAGAATAGATATGATTTTAATATCTGCTTAATATTGATATATGAATATTGAATGGGAAACAGAGGAGAGATAAGTATTATAGTAAATATTATGAGCAATCATTTTAAGTGATATTTCAGAGAAAAAAGGGCATGGCAGAGGGTATTATAATTGTGGCTCTGAGGCCCAAAAGGCTTGACCTACAGAAAGGTAAGCGGAAAGATGGATAGGTTCCAAGATAGATTTCATATATATATATATATATATATAGACATATAGCAAACCTCACGTTGAGTCGACTTGTGGGGTGGGGGGTGAAGCATCAGTGCACCTGTTGCTCACGTGAAGCGCACACTCACCACCCGACTGGGTCCCGTTCGCCACTTGGGCTAAAGTTCAATGGATCGGGGTACGTGCCGTTTGCCTCCGACCATGAAGAGCACTCCTTCAATGAATGGGATCGGATCGGATTCAGACTCGGACTCGTACTCGGACTCGTACTCGGATCCAGTGCGTTCTGATTACGTTTATCTTGGCTGCAAAGCCAAAGCGTGGCTAGGACGTGCCGACGGTGGTGCCACAATCGGCTGCGTCAGTTGACGACGAAGGCGTCCCCGGGGAGGGGGAGGGGGGAGGGTCGTTCTCTGTTACCATTTCCATTTCGCTTGCTTGAGCTGGAAAATTGGTAATGAAATTGGCAACACTTTTACTACGCTCCACACGAGCCAGCCGGCCGCATTAGACGGGCTTCGATTGGCTCCATTGACGTATTGCATTGCCTCCTCTCTCGCTCTTGCCTGTCTCCATCCCGCTCTCTCTCGCTCGCTCGTTTCCCCCTTGTGTAATTGGCGACATTGCACAAATCACACAAATGCTTTCAATTACATGGCGACGCCAAACAAACACAAAAACTGCAAAAAGAAAGAGCAAAAAAGAAGAAAAAAAACAACGAGCGAGCAAGCGCCTGTTTAAACATAAAACCTCTACACAAAAAAAAATTGGATGATGAGGTGGTGCCAGAGAGGCGGGTGGGGGGGCCAGAGGAAGGAAGAGAATGGAGGGAGGGGGTCTGGGAAGGGGCTGGCTGGCTGGCTGGCTGTACTTGGCTCGCGGCTCGACTTTACTTTGCCTTACTCATACCCTCCCCAGAAGGTATAAAGATTTCAATTAAATGTTTGCAATGTGCGACCAGGGAAGGAGCTATTTCCGTTTATCCAATCAGATATCGGATTCTTCCAAGGTTCTTCGAGCAACACTTCCTCAGAAATGGGTTTCGTTTCTCACGAGAGTCCCCCAGCAAACGATACTTGGGAAATTCGAGTGGATAAAGCGTTTAAACAAGTGGCTGGAAAGGGTCCAATCAATAGCTCAGCCAAATGATATTTTACCTACCCGTATATGTACATATGTAGAATATATGTATGTACAGATCTGGAAGGGTAACCAAATCTGCGGTGACTCCAGAAGCTAGACTTCTTTCTTGTTAATTTGTTGACATATTAAAACCAGATTTGCAATCAACTCGGCCAGCGGTGCTGGTGCTGGTGCTGGTGCCAGGGGGGACGGTGGAACGGTGGGACGGGACGGGAGGGGAGGGGAGGGCCAATGCTGCTGCTGGTACACCGGAGAACGGTGAATGGCTGGCGGAGAGTGGTGCCAAAGGGGGTGGGGACGGGGGGCGGACCGATTCGTGGTTACGGGCATGACTCACGAGCCGGCGCGAGAAATAATATAAATAATGAGAAACGCCTGCGACGACGACGACGGCGGCGACGACGACTGCGACGGTGATGATGGAAAAATAAATATGTATAAAAAAAACAACAAAAAGCAACAACAACAACAACAACAACTTGTTTGCATAAGCAAGAAATGTGTGTTGCTATTGCTATTTGTAGTGCAATCCATGCCATATTTATGTGCGCGTGTGTGTGTGTGTGTGTACTCTCGTAAGCCGATTGAAGTTCGACCCCTGTTCTCTTTCCTTCCCTAATGAGGGGAGTGCACCAGGGACCGGGGACTAGGGTCTAGGAATCGCGGATATTAAAATTCAAAATTTCGAGTGGGGGATTGATCCTTACAGTTTTCCTCACCTTTTTTGGTCACAGATCCATTGTTCCTTAGGCCGATGGGATAGAGACATTGAGAATTAATTCCCAGAGAGTACAAAAAATCCACATACCGCAGATGTATTACTGCCCTCAAAGAACAGAACCTCCCCAGGGAGGGACCTTAGTAATGAATACATTGCCACATACCCTTTGCAAGGATCGCTGTATTGAAGATCCCGGAATCGGATTGACTTGGGGCATACTTGGGGGAAATTAATGAGAATTGACTTTTCAGGGATTTATTTGCCTTTCCTTGGTCATTGAACGATCACAATTCTACCCGCCCCAAGTATGAGGATAAAAAATCCTTATTCCAGCCCTTTTTGGGATCACTCCTCAGATTCCTCCAACTTGCAACATACACCGTATATATAATCGATTCGCCTGAAGCGTTCCCTGGCTCCCAGAACCGTGACCCCAAAGACGGCACAGGGACAATCAGAACGGTGCCCCTGAGTGATCCATTAAACACCCCTGCGAGCAGATTACCCTTCAATCGCGCTGTGACAACTAGTATTCCCCCTCTATCGCCAATTAGCCGAGTCAGACATGATTAAAAAGCTCCGATCTCCCACCGACCAGAGGCAGTCGTCGGCGGCAGCGGCTGTGGCAGCGACTGGGGCAGAGGCAAAATCAGAACAAATAAATAATGCAAAGCAGAGCAAGAAGAAGCAGACACCGAAGCAGGAGCGACGAAGGTGGGACCGGGAAGATGAGCGGCAGCGCAGAATACGAGAAGAGGGAGAGCCTCAAAAAGAAAGCTTCGACGTTGTCGTCGTCGTCGTCGTTGCTGCTGTCGATCCCCCAACACTGCCGCCAAACGGTGGCCTGGTTGGGGCGAGGAGGCGAGGGGGGAGCTGCGCGAGGAGCAGCGACGTCCGACGACCGGAAATGTGCAATAAAATTTGAATGTTTCTTTATTATTATCATCATCCCCATCATCATCCGCCGCAGCGCAGCGCAGCGCAGCAGCAGCCCAAGCCCAAGTCCAATCCCAATCCCAATCCGAAGCAGCCTCTGCCCTGCCTCACTCTCCTGCTGCTCGTTTTTTATGTTTTTCTTTGGTTTGCAGCAGCTCCACTCTACACTCTGCACCCCGCACCCCGCACTCCGCACTCTAGTCCCCACTCCATGCTCCATGCTCCACTCTCCAAAGACCAGTTTCTTCTTCCTCTGGCGGTTCCCCTGTCTCTCCTTTTTGTGGTTTTTTGTTTTTGCTAGTGTTGTGAGCTCCTCTCGTGACGCAGGCGCAGAAATAATAAATTGCAGCCTCGCGGTGACGTTGCCAAAAACAGGACAACGCTCCCGCCTCCGCCACTGCTCCACCACTACCACCAACGCCATAACATAAGCAACTCCAACTCCATTGCCGCCGCCTCCATGCATCCGTCCGCCCGTCCGTCCAACCAACCATCCATCCATCGCCATTCATTCATTCATTCATGCGTTGGTCCGACTTTGGGTCCGACCAGGCAGGCAGGCAGGCAGCAGGCTCTCGGCCTCTCCGCTGTTCCGCTGCTCGAAATGTGCAGAAGCCGCCCGACTGGTTTGGCCCCTTCGATTTTGGATGCTGCCGACCCGACCGATGGGGAAGAAACTGGGTTCTGGGGCGCTGGAGCCTGGAGCCTGGAGTCACCAGCCACCAAACCACCAACCACCAGCTTTATTTATAAACTTTGTTTCCTGTACGAGGTGCTCTTGCACTCGGAACGAAGGGAAAGAGACGCGAGATCCAATCGCTGTCCCAGCTGTCAGGGAACCAGCTCCAGCTTGGGTTCCGCAGAACTAGTTCACCATCCCAGTTCCCGGGAACCGCAGACCAGCCCACGCACTGGGCTCCTCCGACTCGGGCGACTTCCCACGCCAGAAACTCGGGCGATTCCCCCCATTCGCACGCCAAGCACGTTTCGGCCAGAGATGGTGGCCTGCATTTCGCTCAGTGTACTTACACGCACACTCACACACACACACAAACACACACACATACTGAGCGTAGACGAAACGGGTTTTCTTAACCAATTTTTTTTGTATTTGTGACTTGGAGTTTCGATTGTTGTTTTTCTTTTTTTTCTTTTTTTGCTGGCGACGTCTTCTTGTGCCTTTGTGCATAATTTTGTGCTGCCTGCCCACTTCTGACCGCGCCTTCCGCCTGCCGCCTGCTGCCCGCGGGCCCCCTCCGAGCGAGGAGAGCTTTTGGCAGAAGTTCATTCAAAAAAGCGAAAGACTTAGGCAACAAACTTGAACGTGACGGCAGGAGGAGGGACAGGCAAACAGCAGGAGGAGCGGAGGAGGGATGGGTGGGGTGGAGTGGGGGGAACTTTTGTAGAGTTTGCCTCGCCTTAACTCCATGTGATTCATTACGCCCACTCTCGACAACGGCGACCGCATAATCAAAACCCAAGACGATAGACACGTAAACCACACAGAGGAGTGGACTCATACCCATACCCTGTCCCAGTCCCCGTACCCAGACCCATAGCCAGAGCCAGACCCAAGCTCAGGCACAGACTAAGATACGAGACAAAAGCCCAAATCGACCACAAAAGCCAAATCAAATTTATGGCCTTTAATTGAAATGCGATTTGTTGATGTTGCTGTGGCTGCGGCTGTGGCTGTGGCCCGCCATCGGTATTATTAATATTATTATTATATTCTATTTTTTTATTTTGTTACTACTACTATTATTATTGTTTTGGTGCCGAAAAAAAAGATGAAATGGCAAACGGGTTTTCCGGCGTGCGGTCTCTGACTCTTCCCTGACTGAGCTTCTGCCCATTGTTCTTCTTGCAGAGATGCGAGTGACATCAAAGGAGCTGCCAACTACCAAATGGAGGCGCGAGCGCCGCCAGCGTACGGCCGAGTACCAGGTTCACGACGCCGGCGTCGGCAGCAGCGACAGGGAGCGAGAACGGGAGCGGGAGGAGCGTGATATGGACAGCCCCATTGACATGTCGGTGACGTCCGGGGCACTGAAGCTTCAACAGAACCGGGCCTCGCCGCCGCCGCCCTACCGCGAGCCCCTGCCGGGGACCAACTATGCTGCCAACAGCCGACCCAGCGTCATCACCCAGGCACCGCCGAAGCGGGAGGTGCCAGAGCCGGCCCACTCCTCAGGTAGGACGCAGCTCTTTGCTCCCCCAGACATCAACTGATTCATTTTTGATTGCAGAGAACGTGGCCATGTGTGACATTGATGAGCACTTCCGCCGCTCGCTGGGCAAGGACTACGCGGCCCTCTTTGCCAAGAAGTCGCCAACGCCCACACCCACACCCACGCCCTCGCCCAGTGGAACTCCCATGCAGCAGATATCGCCCCTGGCCTATGGACCGACATCAGCAGGAGCAGGAGCAGCAGCTGCTCCTCTGCTCTACCAGCAACATCGCTCGCCACTGCAGAAGACGGGCCTGGCCATGATGCACTCGCCCACGCTGCGATCGGGGCCAGAGTCGCCGCAGCTGGAGCTACCGCCGCCGCAGGAGGAACCGCTGCCACTCTCACTGCATCGTTCCCCGACTCCGCCGTCGCCGTCACCGTTGCCGCTGCCGCTGCAGCCGCCACAACTACCGCAAACATCAGCAACTGCTCCCAGCCAGGCACTGGACACATCCGTGGCCACCAAGCGAGCACTGGACACACTGCATCACACGCCGCCCAGGTACAACACTCCGCCACCGCCGCCAGCGTACGGCAGCATCCCAGCCTCCACGCCAACGCCGACTCCCACACCAACACCGACCCTGACGCCAACTCCAACGCAGATTCCCAATCCCAGCAGCACCCCCACGATGCCGGCGATCATACGCGTGAAGGCCGAGCCGGGACTGGCAGCTGTGGCCGCCTCCTCGACGCAGACGCCACCCGCCTCGCCCACCTCGTCCACGAACATTTCGATATTCACCAAGACTGAAGCCTCCGTCGACGATCACTTTGCCAAGGCGCTGGGCGAGACCTGGAAGAAGCTTCAGGGTGGCCACAAGGATTAGGAGGACGAGGAGCAGCGACCACATACCGATCCCGATCCCGTTCCGATCTGATCTGATCCGATCTGATCCGATCCTCACCCAGATCCAACTCAAGAGCTGTTTTTTTTTTTTTATTATAAATATTTCAAACTACACAATTAACGTTTAAAGATCTCATGACGATGTGAATGGAAATTTTTCAACTGCGAGTGTATTACAATTACAATATGTTTCTGATAATGATTTTTTTGAATATTGAATATTGATAGCGGTTATATACGGATATATATGATGATATATGATTTATGATACGATGATATGATCTACTATGATTTATGTGTATGGAAAACTGTGTATACGTAAAAGTGACAAACATTTTTTGTATTCTTAATGCTTAGTTGGTAGAGACTAATCCTTAATAATATACCTATTACAATTAAGTGCAAATCCTACAAATAATATATATATTATTGCTTACAAATCCAAATGTGAATGTTGTTTTTTTCTTCAAATATTGCCTGCACAGCGGATGACCTAGATCCCAGTACACGGAAATCGGAAGCATTGTTAAAGGAAAACATTAAAGAAACGAACGCGCTAGATCGGGATCATTTACGCCTACGACAATGATAAATGATAAACACGGTGGAGAGATG
Source organism: Drosophila helvetica (assembly GCA_963969585.1). Taxonomy (NCBI): domain Eukaryota; kingdom Metazoa; phylum Arthropoda; class Insecta; order Diptera; family Drosophilidae; genus Drosophila; species Drosophila helvetica. Next base: position 54,475,664 of record OZ018401.1, on the reverse strand, counting down.
TAGAGAATTTTATTATTTACCAATGTAAAAGTGAAATATTACAACTTTTATAAATCATTTTGAAACAAAAAAGCCCGCCAGAAAAGTGCTGTTTCCGTAGTGATGGGCTATTTTTCGATAAGACGGTATGCAAAAAAGACGAAAGGTGGCGCTGTGTACACTTTTGTTGCGCTCACCAGCACACTTTGTGCGTACGCAACAGTGGCATTCACAGCGAACGATATCGCTTTCGATAACAAAATCTAATAATACCGAATATTGTATTTTGTACTTTTCAGTATATTTTTAGGTGAAATTGACTACAAAGGTACATTTTTGAGAGTCAGATAAATCCGCGGTCACATTGATCGTACAGTAAATTAAGCCGAATGTAAAAAAAGCGGAATATGTATATGATTTCCGATCATGGACAGAGAACGATTAACCCATTGTTGACCAGTGGGTACTTATACACAAACACGAATATTTTAAAATTTGAAGAATATTAGCGCAGTTCAGGTGAGAGACATCGTGGGTTTTTTTGGTATTTAAAAGGGAAGGAGGTAATTAAAGTGGAAGGATATGTTACAAGCAGAATTATATACTGCGGTTTAATTCAAGTTTAAATAGAGGGGTGTTAAGTGGGCTAAGTTCGTTTATTTTATTGGTATATTTACGGTATATGTCTTTTGAAAATGGGAAGGTATATTTCGGTATATTTCTGAGGGTCAGATAAATCCGCGGTCACACTGATCGTACAGTACATTTACATTGCAAAAAAAGCCTAAAACAAAGTTTTTAAACAATTAAAATTAAGCAATCCTATGCATATTATTAAAGAACAACCCCTTCGTTCGCCTATCAATTAAATCAAAAGTGGTGGCTGTGTATTGTTGTTGTGCAAAAGAGCCAAAAAGACCGTCGTCCAGCAGAGGGGCGAAGAGAGAAAATGTCACGCAAAGCAGCAGCAGCAGCAGAAAAAGTGTGAAGAAATTACATTTCTGGTCAAAGGCGCACTGAAAACACAACAATAAGAGATTTAAAAAACAATAATGGTTCTACACTGAAATGATACACAAACAAGTGAGTGTTACGGTGGGGGGCGCAGCCCCGAGGCGTGAGCGAAAATAAAAGACAACAACAAGCGATCTGTAGTTGTAATTTCACAGGGGCAGACACCTGCAAGCGCAATGAGAGCAACGCTGATCCTTAATAGGCCTTCGATCGAACTCAGTCGAACTCTATCCTGGCTTGAATGTCGTCGGTAATTGGACTCGGGATCCACAGTTGGGACTCTTCTTGCAATCCGCTGGCACAATGCAAAGCCTGGACTCATCGTGCCAAGAAGCCGACGTAAGACCCCTTCGCGCCTGTTACCAGTCGGTCAGTCGACCAATCTAATAACGTATCCTTTCTCTCTTTATCCTGCACATTGTTTATCTGCAAATAGTTTATCATAAATGACACGCTGAAGAAGTTGAAGGGCTCCAACAACTCTGACCATGCCCCGGGTCTAGCTCATGCCGTGGTCCACGGCACGGGCGTCCACCAGCAGCAGCAGTTTGTCCAGTACCAGCCAGCCTCCTCCCCCAGTAGTCATCAGTTGCAGTCGCAGCAAACGCAGTCCTACCACCACCTCCACACGGCGCTCCAGCAACAGCAGCAGTCCTCCCCAGCCGTCACTGTTGGCTTTCCGACGAGCAGTAAATCGTATCTGGAGACTAGCCTGCTGCAAGCCATACCACAGATTCCTGCCCAACCGCCCATTTGCATCTTCGATGACGATGATTCGCCGCCCGACGGGGGAGGGACCTCAATTGGGAGCTCCCTAGGCATACTCACTGAGCCGACATCGGCCACGCCCACCGGCCTGCCCACAGCGATTGCCCCGTCGCCCTCATCATGCTCATCCTCGACAACGACTCTGTCGAATTTCAACTCAATCACATCGCCCTCGCCAGTAGTTCCTGACTTGTTGCTGTCTACGCCGCCAGGCATCAACTCCAGCCTAAGCAATAATTCGACTATAGCAGCTGCAACGACGACGACGAAACCGACGACGACGACGGTCAGTAAGAAACCGGAGAAGCGGCCCGCCTCTGCCAACTCAACCTCCTCCTCTGGGGGCCATCACCTGCACCACCATCACCTGCACCACCAGTCACACAACCACCATGGGGTCCATGGAGCCTCGCCCACGTCGTCGCCCAGCAAGAGGCAGAAGTCCAATAGCAACAGCACCAGCAAGGAGTGCAGCTCCTCTAGTCGCAGCTCAGCTTTATCCTCAGCCCCATCCTCCTCATCGTCGTCGTCAACAGCGCGCGCTGGCGCCGGCGCTGCCTCCAACAACAACAACAACAACAATAGCACCTCGTCCTCATCGAAGGGCTCCTCGGTGTGTCCACCGGGCAGCACGAAGTTCTTCAATCTTCACGAGAAACTCAAGGATCTTTATATGCAGCTGCTGAGCAACGACATCAACTACTTTGCCGAGACAGGGGTAAGTGAAGGAGTGGATAATCCCGAATTACAGACCTGTATTGTATATCGTTTCTACCAATTTGCAGCTCAAGCAGCGCACGCGATCGTTCACCCTGGAACGGCTGGTGGAGCGGGAGAAGCTCAACACGATTGTGGTTAATCTGTATCCTGGCAACAAGGGATACTCGCTGGCCCTGCACTACGACGAGCATGTGATGCTGAACTCGCAAACGAACGAGTGGTCCGTCAGTGACAGGGACGAGGCGGCCAGCGAAGGAGCCGGATCAGGAGGCCATAGGCGGCTCCTGTCGACCAAGTCTGCGGCCATGGATGAGAGCCAAGCCAAGGCGGAGTCGAAGCATGACTATGGCCTGGTTGAAGTGCTTCGATGGCCGTACGAGAACGATTTGCTGTTGCAGTGCATTGATCGCGAGATTCTGCCGGAGTTTCTGATGGATCTGCTCTGTGCCGAGACAGTTAGCCTGTCGGATGGCGGAGAGGGAACGCGGATCTATGCCAAGCCTAGCGTTTTCTACGCGGGCTGCGTCATCGCCCAGATCCGCGACTTCCGCCAGACGTTTGCCACCTCTACGAATATCTGTGATATGAAGCACATCCTGCTCAGGCCGACGAACGCCACCCTCTTCGCGGAAGTGCAGCAAATAGGCAGCCAACTGCAGGCGGAGGACAAGCTTGCGCTGGAGAGCCAGTTGGTGCTGGCCACGGCGGAGCCGTTGTGTCTGGAACCGGATCCAAGCATAGGACGGCAGGCCATCAATGCTCAGCACCAGCGCCAGCTCTTCAACTCGCACGAGCTGCGCCGCCAGATGAAGAAGTTCACCCAGACTGCCATCAACCGGAAGCGCAAGCTGGACCAGTTCACCCACCACCATGGCCTAGAGTTGTGCGACTATCTGGCCCGTCTGCGTCAGAGGCCCCGGACGGGGAGCAGTAGCGCTGGCGGCAACCCCACTCCTGCCACTGCTCCCACCAACAATCCTCTGGTGGGCGCCATGCTCTCCTCCTTTACCTCAAAGGTCCCCAGGCGACCTCACGAAGTGATTCGGCCTATTCGTCCCCCGTGCTTGGAGTACCCCGCCAATCTCAAGGTGCCCGAGCATGTCATCAGCGTGGAAAAGTATGCCAAGACATTCGAGCCCCTCAATGAGTTCAGCGAGGCCTGCAAGGATGGCTGCCAGCCGAATTGTCGCCACAACTTCCAGCCGCAACTGATCGAGGAGTACGTCCTGGAGACTGAGCGGGAGGCCAACGAGGGACGGCGGGCGCTGTACCACATCAAGCTATCCATCTACCAGCGTCCCTCCGATGCGGAATACCTCGGCGAACTCTATGTGGATCGGGACTTTCGAGAGGGGGAGCGCAATGGGGAGTCTTGCCGCTTCGCGCTGGGCACTCGGGTGCACGCCAATCGATACATTCAGCAATTTCGCGAGATCTTCACGGAGGAGGGGCGCAAGGCGGTCAAGATAACGCATTTGATACCGGGACATGTGCCAATTGTCACCCATACGGGGCTGACGAACGAGCAACGACTCCACCTGCAGCAGCAGCAGCAACAACAGCAGCAGCAGAGGCAAGCTCAATTGCAGCAGCAGCAACAACAACAGCCGCAGCATGTGGTGGTGGTCGGCAACCCCCCACAACAACAACAACAACAGCAGCCTCAGCAGCAGCAGCAGCAACAACAACAACAGCCTCAACAATTGTCTGCCACTGTGCACCATGTGGCTCTGCCGCGCCAACAAATCACCCAAAAGACTCTCAATCTAGCAGGCGGCAGCAATGTCATCAACGTGCAGCAAAACATACGGCAGCAGCCTCAGCAGCAGCCGCAGCAGCAACAACAGCAACAGCAAACGTTTAGCGTTGATGGGACGCAGCAACAGGCAGCCACACAGCAGATTGTCCCGCAACAACAGCAGCCGCAGCAGCAGCAACACATACAGCTTCAACAGTTGGCCACCGGAAGCAGCAACTCTGCCACAACCACCCACCAAGTAAGCCTGAGCAATGGTTCCCTGGTCCTGGTACAACAACAGCCCCAGCAGCAGCAGTCACAGCTAACCCAGGCCCTGCAACACTCAGGCATAACCATTCAGCCAGCCAGCATTCAACAGCAGCAGGTGAAGGGGCCATCGGTTATTGGCACCAACTCTGCTCTGCGGGCCCAGCTGAACTCCAATGTGCCAATTCTGGTGAGTATTAAATTCGATATGCACGGGATTTCACTGACTCACTCTCGTATCCATTCTGACAGCAGTCGCAGCTGAAGGCTCAGCAACAGCAGCTAATGCAAAAGCAGCAGCAACAGCAACAGCAACAACAACAACAACAACAACAAACAACTGCCTCCAGTAATAACAATAACAACAACAATAACAGTAACAGTAATAACAATATGAACAACACGGCCATACATCCGAATCCTGCAATCAATGCCATAATGAACAGCATCATGAACTCCGCCAATCAGTACCAGCAGCAACAGCAGCAGCAGCAACAACAACAGCAGCAGCAAGGTAAGGCACAAAATAAAACAGCCTCCAGGTGGAGGGGAATCAATAGGTTACTGATCGATCCATTGGTGATCCTTTCAGGCGGGACCACGACAAACAGCAATCACATTGCAACAACCGGCAGTGGCAACGGCAACGGCAGCGGTGGCGCTGGCGCTGGCGGTGGCGGTGGTGGGAATGGCAATGGCAATGGCAATAATAACAACGGAAGCAACACTGCCACGCTGAAGAACTCTAGCAATGCATCAATTCTGAACCTGCTGAATAGTGCCCCAGCTGCCATGACCAGCACACCAGTGGCCAGTGGCACATTCACCTCCTCCACCGGCCAGCAGCAACCGCAGACGCTGACGCTGGTGCAACACCAGCAGCAGCAGCAGCAGCAGCAGCAACAGCAATCCGCTCCGACCACCTCTGATGTAGCCACAGCCACGTATGTGCAGACAACCCGCGGCACGCCCACGCTGGTGACTGCCCAGCGCAAGCAGCAGTCCAGTGAGGTGCTGCAGAATCTGCTGAATGCCAATCGAAAGATCGTGGGAGGCGGCGGCACCACCACCACTACCTTTCGGACCAACTCTGCAGGCAATCTGATAGCCGTCAACCTCAATCCGACCACGCAGGCGCAGCATCAGCAAACGGTGGATGGCGGCGGCCAGACGGTGCGAGTATCCATGTCGGCCCTGGCCTCACAGCTGGCCTCTCCGCCGGCCGTTATGACGAATCCCACCACAAGTTATACGGTGATCTCGTCGGGCAACAGCGCTGCGGCGGCTGCGGCCTGGATTCAGAGTCCCACGGGGCCAGTGCAGCAGCGTATTCTGAGCACTCTGAGAAGGGACAGCACCACAGCACCGCCCAATGCTATTGTGGTGGGCATGGCCGCTCCCTCGCCGGGCAGCGATTCGAATGCCTCGAATGCCAGCGGGTTCGCAGTGCCCAACAACCTGGCGTCGAGCAGCAGTAGCGGAGGGGGGGTGGGAGCGCTTTCCGCCCTGCTGACAAATGCAGCCACGCCATCGCCCTCGGGGTCGGATCACTCGCAGTCCTCGCAGTCGCACCAGAACCAGGCCCTGCTGGAGCGTCTCAGCAATGTAACTTCCAACGTGTCCGCTGTGGCCATGCCGCACATGTCGCCGCAGCAGCCGACGGCGACGCAGCAGTTTATCACCAAGACCATCGTACACTCTCCCGCCACATCATCCATACACTCGCCCATGTCTAGTCCGCATCCGCAGCCCTCAGCCTCGCCCCAGCAGCACCATCAGCAGCAGACGCAGCAGCAACAAACCACCGCCACACTGAACCTGCAGGGCATCAATCTGTCACAGCTGCAGGGTGCCATGGCCAACTTTCCCGGCCTACAGAATGTTCAAGTGCAGATTCCCGGCTTCACGCAGCCCATCTCGCTGCAGTTCTCCGGCAACAGTTTGCAGCAACAGCAGCAGCAGACGGGGAACTCGGCAACGGGTGCGGGCACGACGCAGGGCCAGCAGAGGAGTGTTCTGGTGTCGGTTCCCGTCTCGAGCCAGCAGCACCAACAACTGCCACACACCATCACGCTGCAGGCGCAGTCACACCAGCAGCAGCAGCAGCACGCGCCGCCAACGGGAACGATAGTCAGTCTGCCCTCGACAGTGGGCGGCACACAGACAGTGGTCATCACGAACAACGCAGGCGGCGGCGGAGGCAGCGCCAGTGGTAATGGTGGCAGCGGCGGCGGCGGTGGAGGAGGAGGAGGAGCCACAACGGCCATGCTGACCCTTCCCATTGGTGAGTGAAAGGACAAAGTGAGGAGCAGAGGAGCGCACAGCAGAGTTGCAAACATTTCTCGGCCGGGCCGAAGAGGATTTTCCTGATCTGATACCGATCTACCTGTTGCGATCTTCTTTTATATCTGCATTATTTATATTTAACTCTTTTTTCTTTTGATTGAACATGCTTAATTTTGTTCTCTTCTGTTTCTGTTTCGTTTCTCGTTTACAACAAACCCACATACTCGTACAACACAATCCAAACCAAAACAAACCAAAACAAAACAAACCCGTTAACAACTCGTTTCGATCCCTCCCTCATGCAACTAAACTGTTTTATGTGTCTTGTGTGTGTTTAACCCGAAATGCCATCAGTTTGAGATTAGAGAGATCATTTTCTAAACCCAAACCCAAACCCAAAATCAAAACCATGCTACTCGTACTCTACCCTACAAGTTAGCGACCCCCACAGTCGACCTCTGACAATTCTCATTGCAACCTAAAACAACAACCAAAAAATCTCCCCGCACACCCACGTTCTGCTCTCTCTCTGCTTACAGCTCAAATAGTCGGTGCCGGTGTACAGAAACTAAATCCTCAAACAATACGTACCTCAAGTGTTGGTGGTGGTGTAGGTGTTGCCCAGCAGACGATCCAGCAGCAACAGCAGCAGCCGTCGGGCAACAGCAACACAGCGGCCATTCAGCTGGTGGGCACCATCCAGCCCCGGGCCCGCAACGTCCAGGTGGTTGGAGCCAAGCAATTAACCACCAGCAGACAGCTTATCACTACTCAGCGTCAGATAGGCGGCTCAACGCTCAAGATAGCCACTAGTCCGATGAATGGTGATTGAAATGAACTTTTCCAGCACTCGTAAAGATTTCTAATACTTTCCTTTGTAGCTGCCAATGTAGTAACCAGTAGTGGCGGTCCCATTGTCATGTCTGGCCAGAAGCTGCAGCTAAAGACTGTGAAGGCGCCTATGCAGCAGCAGCAACAGCAGCAGCTGCAGCTGCAACAGCAACATCGAATACTCAACCAGCAGAGCACCGCCACAGTCTCGTCCCAGACACTGCCCAGTCCCAGCCAGGTGCAGGTGCCGCAGCAACAGCAGCTGCAGCACATCCAAATCGCTGGACGAGCCACCACTGCCACGGGAGCCATTAGCCAGCGAACACTCACCGCTCTGGCGGCGGCCAAGCAGCAACAGCAGCAGCAGCAACAGCAGGCGGCGGTCAATCGACGGCGTTCCACCACTGACGCGACAAAGTAAAGGCGATGAAGAAAAGAAAACGGCACAATATTAGATTTGTGCAAGGACTGTAAGGAATGAGAGGACTGAGAGATGAAAGATGAGAACGAAAAAGTAATAAGGCTACGCGTTGTGTATTTGCATGATATTATAGCTTATGGTTACCTCCTAACTATCACCACTATCGTACATTGTATACCCATATATCTATATATGTTTTGATGTGTAATCGTAAGTGTGAAATATGTATGTACATGGGCAATAGCATGGCAGCTCATAATATGTGCAACCTAGCTAGGAGCTGGAGCTAGCGGCAACTGGAACTGAATTTGGTTGAGCTCTCCAGCTCTGCCGACTGCGCTTGTGTTAACTGTGTCCCCTTGGCATAAACGAATTAGGTGTAAAGCTCTTAATAATATTTATCTAGTTGTATATACACATTATATATATTATAAATACGATTATGTGAAGATTGTTTCAACTTTTCCCGCGCACCCAACCGCCATTCTACCTATTGTCCATTTGGCTCCCAGCTCCAATTCGTTAAGGCCTAGCTCGTTAGGCGTGTTAATTTGAAATTGTAAAGCAGGGGGTGGATCACAGAATCACTGAAACATACGAAAGCAATAAGAAGAGAAGTTAGGAGACAGCAAACAAAAAACGTAAGTTAATTGTAAAGAAATTCTAATTATTACGATTACGATTACGTTAGATACAAGAGAATATGAAATATGAACCGGTGTAGGGGTTCATATAAATAATTATACATATAAAATTGTACTATTACTATTATTATTGCTAATTATTAAATCGATTTCCTAGTTTAAGTTCGCTAAAGAAAAAACCCATTTTAGTTTGTATTGAACAAGTCGTAGCCTCAACCAATTTAGTACTTCCAATTGCAGAAACATTAAAACGAAAAGCAAAAACAAACAAAATACATGCAACAAGTCATCACTTATTTAAACAATTTATTTGTAATAGCGCAATGTACAACGAGACTAGCAAGAGAAGAAGAATCGTGAGCGGATAGAGTTACAGAACGAGCGAGTGACGAGTAACGTGTAAAAAGTAACGCTTACACTAAATCAATTTGTTTTTTTAACTACGCCAGTTTCTGTAGAATGAAATTATTTTTTTAAGCAACGATTTTAATTATGTTACATCTGTGCTGTAATTGCTTAGCATTGTTTGCTTCTTCTGCTGTACAACCCAAAAACTAATCTTCTTGATAATGCGAAAACGAACACAACACAAAAATTAACCTTACCCCATATATGGCAGCCCACACCCATACCCATAACCGTAAACGTACACGTACACGTATCCGTACCCCAAAACTCAAGCATAACTTACTCAATGTTAATATTAATTAATAAATGTGATTTAAGAAGAATAAAAAGAAAAGAAATAATGGTACTACTACATAAACCGAATGAATGAATCCGCACGAAGTCAGAGTAGAGATTGGGATAATGTTAGTCAAGCGAATCAAAGCAAAGCAAATCACTGGCCAAAAACCTGAGTACGAAAGCTATATACAAGATAATGATATACGTGTGGTCTGATCAAATGGTTATTGAAACGTAATTCAAAGATTTATTAATGTAATGCGGAGCAATCTAAGCGACAGCATAAGCTATTTATATGTATATGTAAACATGAAACCAACTATTAATATAAATGTGTAATTTCAATTCAATAACTGCTTATCAAAATACCTGACTGTAGAAAATTTTCATTAAACCGATTACGAAGAAATCTCTCGAGAACTACTAACGAAAAAACAAAACCAAACGAAAATAATTAATAATTATGACGAAACCAGAAATATTAAAAATACTTAATGAAGCGTCGACAAAGTCACAGAAAAAGCGCCGTTAATCAATAAAGTGTGAAATGAAACCTATAAGATCCAAACGGACTCCTCATTCCATGGACGAGCAAACGCTAAGAGCGGTTCGTTAACCGGTTTCGATTACTATAAGAATTATTTATTTAGAATATCTAGTAACAAGCACAGGTTCACAGATCGTTTAGTCTCGTTGCAGCAGCAGATTTGGATAGAAGCGGAGTCCTTCCACAGACTCGTCCCGACACACCTTGCCCAGGCGTTCGGTTACCAGCAGTCGCTCCTTGGCCAAAAGCAGAGAGATACCCAGCTGCTTGGCGAGCTCCTCCACGGCCAGAGATTCAGCTGCCTGCACCTTCTCCAGGGTGTCAACGGCAATCAAGTCATCGTCGTGCGACTCCAGCTGCAGCACCCTGGCGCCGCTGGGGAAGCTCCTCAATCGGATTGGACCCCTCAACTGTTCGCAGGCGTGCAGCAAATCCTCAGGCGAGAGCAGTTCTAGGCCGCGAGCCCTGTTCACGCGGCAATAGACATCTGCCAGGGACATCATACCTCCGTGCTCCTAGCCAACGTAAAAGAATTTCGGGTTAAATAAATGAATCGAATTAAGGCTCGAAGCACTCACTTCAATAGGATCGATCAGCATCTGGCAAATTTGTTGTGCTAAGCTGGAAAAGTACGCCGAATTGCTGGTGAAGTTGTCACGCGTCACAGGATCATCGATTCCCAGGCTCATGAGGTAGGATTTGAAACGCACCGTCTCATCGTCGGATATTTCACCTTTTTGCTCGCGTATTCTGCCGCTGATTGTCTTTGACAGGCCCACCATATCCTTGGCCATAGTCATTAGAACACTGAGATCCTGGAAAGCTAGTGCAATGTTCTCGTCTGTGGCCTTAGCTTTCGCCTCTAGGTGCCGCTCAATGCCTCCGATTCCTGTACGCTTCTGAATACGAGCCAATCTATCGTTGCCCGTGTCAGTCGTCGGACTGCTATCCACTCCCTTGATGATAGTCTCGCTGGTCAGGGAGATCTCCCAGATGCGGGCATTAAGAGTCTCCCGCAGTGCGTTGTGAAACTCCATGCTTAAGCCATTCTTTCCAGAAAGTTTGATGTGCGTTGCACGACTGGAGTCCAGGGGGCCAGGCATCTTGTCTGGGCCAGGCGGACGCAAGTGCATTATTATGCGGGTCTTGCGGCCAAAGAAATTCGAGGCTGTCGTTTCCTCCCCGAGCGATATCACATAGCTAAGTGGCAGACAGAGGGTGACGGCGGCTCTGGCAATTTCTCCGGGACGGCCCCAAAACAGTCTGTGTGTTGTCAGCACAACCTCGCCCTCCTCAAAGTCTGTCTGGAATTGGCATTGGAAATGAGGTAAGCCTGGGAGGGCAAAGCCGTTTACTTACTTTCTGGTCCCCATCGAAGATTTTCACTCTGCTGTCGCGGCTGACGAAAGTTTCGTTGGAACTCAGACGAGCTTCCACATAAGCGAAGCGATTCATTTCATAAATTCTAAGTTTTTGTTTTTTTTTTTTTGTATTATTGAGACAGCACCTAGAGATGGGCGCTGTAGTCTGCAGTCTGGCCAAACCAGCTGTTTTTAGTCCGATTTAGCTTTTTTTAAAGTCAAAACATGGGGAATTGTAGATTCGCTCGGCTATTGCTGCTGATTAAGTGCTGTATGGGATAGATTCTTTCTTTATGTTATATACACTTAAAAGAATTTAAGATGCCTTTTAATTTAATATACAAATAAAATGATTCATTTATGAGCTATAGCTTTTTTCCGATTTTTTCTTGAATCATCTAGCTTTATTTTAATAACCAATGTTAAAAGCGTTGTTGGTTAGACAACATTTTGAAATGGCCTTTATGTGCGTGCCTGGCCCAAGGGAGAAAACCAGTTAAAGAAAAGGTTCAAAACCTTGCACGGTCACGATTTGGACTGTTTTCTAGACATAAGTCTCTTATATACAGGCTGCTTATGAAATTAAAGCAGCTTAGAAGATAATCGGTTTTTTTTATTCAGTTAGCATCGTAATAAATTAAAAATGGGTAATAGCCTTATGACATTCGAATTCGTTAACTGACTAACTGAAAAATTCGAGATAGCGTTATGGAAAAAGCATGCAGTGGGAGCGAGAGAGATATATGCGTCAGCTTGGTGTTCAATTGAGCTGATGCTCTCAGCGTTGTAGCAGAGGATCGATTGTTACACTTTTCAGATACAATTTTGCTGGCTGGCTGGATGTTACTTTAGTTCTTCAACTAATATATGACTAATAATTTTTTCTCTCATGCTATCCCTCTTTTTATTAGCAAAGTCTGATGACAAAATATATCGGCTGCGCGCTTGCAATAACCCACCACTAACCTATTCACATATCGATATATCGATACGTTTCCCTAAATACAAGAAGAAGAACGCCCCATCTATTTTCGTGATAGTTTTTTTTTATAATTTGTGCTAAAATTAATAACTATACATGTAAATTGCCAACGAATATTTGCAAAATGACGTGCCTATAATAAAGTGGTTATGTAACCATGCACTAGCCCCAGAATACGTTCCCACATCGATCACCAAGGCATTAGCAAGGGCTTTAGTTGGATTTCATGGCGACGGCAACCGAGGGCAGCAAAATGCTTGAGGCAGCATTACAGCAAATGGATGGCCTCATATCGAGTACGGCGGCCACGGTTGGGCAGCCGGGCGGTGGGGCGGGTGCTTCGCTGACGCTAAGTGAGCGTAACTTGATTTCAGCCACCAATGTTTTATCTACAGCAAAAACATTAGCCCTGGCATTGCAACAGGTGAGTCAGAACGAAAGAACCCGCTTGAGACTCACATGGTTCTTATTGTAGGTGGGGTTGGCTGCTCCGGCTCCAGATCCTGTTACTGCTGCTATTATCAGCGACTGGCTAGAGACGCACATACCACGCCAGGACTCCGATGAGCGAATGCGTCGCCTGCAACGGGACAAGGAGGGGCTGGCTTTGCAGTACCAAATGCTGGCGGAGCGGGTGTCCGAGCAGGCGGATAAGATAATCGAGCTGGAAGGTCTCATTACAGACAAGACCCAACAGCTGTGCAACAAGGAAGAACTGCTGCAGCGTCAGATGATATCCCGATCTGCTCTCGAGACGCAGAAGCTTGAGCTGATGAGTGCCTTAAGTGAACTGAAATTGCATCGTACGGCGCTAGAACAGGCCAACGATGGAGGTGGAGCTGGATCTGCGATTAATACTAGCTTACCCTATGGCAGTTTGAGCAGTATAAACCAGAAAGGCTTTATGGGTTCACCGAAGACCCCGCCTTCGGCACTGCGCCATCAAATAAGGCCGCAGTTTCATAGTCTGCCGAGATCCCATGGTAAACAGGCTAACAACAACAACAATCGCACGCTGGATGTGAACGCCAACAGCAGTGGCAAGCAGCGGAATGTGGCATTTGCATCGAACGAACAAATCCTAATCGATGACAGTGTTCATACGGACGATGCGATGACGTCCAGCTTCATGTCTCAGTTTACTCCCTCGCCAAAGCTACGGGAGCGGTCTGCCCGCGGCTTGCGAAACATTCTCGGCAAGCTACGACGCAGCAATAGCAGCAACTGTGAGCTGGCTGGCCTAGAGCAGGCTGAACCCGAGTTTCGGCGAGGCGGTTCTCGGGCCACGGCCGGTGGACGCATCGAATGGAGTGCTCAAACGTCTTTGTTCAGCGACAACGAAAAGCATTGGAGCTCCTGGACACCCCAGGATGTGTGCAACTGGCTCTGTCACATCGGTCTAGCTTGCCACGAGGACAATTGCCGGTAAGCAAATCATATTTATGAAAAGAGTGCCAAATCAACTTTCCCACTGCTCTTCATAGAAAATGGCTGAAGGCCAATCCAACGGCATCAATCTTCACTGCCTCGCCGGTGGACATTGAAAGGGAGCTCAACCTAAAGTTTCCGCTTCATCGAAAAAAGATATTGCTGGCCATCGACGATATCACTGGCAAGGAGTACGACGAACTCACTCTGAAGGCGGCCACCTTGGATACGGCTTGGGTGCTGCGTTGGTTGGACGATATAGGTCTGCCACAATACAAGGACTATTTCATGCAAGCCAAGGTCGATGGGCGCATGCTGCACCGTCTGACGCTCGAGGATCTGTCGCAGCTGCATGTCAGCTCCTGTCTGCACATAGCCTCCCTCAGGTCCGGAATTCTCTGCATGCGTCGCATGTCATGGAATGCCGAGGGCCTGATTCGACGCTCAACCAAGGTGGCTAACGATGACGAACCCAGCAGTAGTCCGGACAGGGACAACGTGGAACTGTGGACAGCGCATCGGATAATGGGATGGCTACAGACCATCGACCTGTCGGAGTACACGCCAAATCTGCGAGGGGCCGGAGTCCATGGGGCACTGATGATGTACGAGTCGCGATTTAATGCAGATCTGCTTGCCGATCTGCTCTCGATACCGCCGAGCAAGTCGCTGCTGCGTCGTCACTTGGCCATGCACTTCAAGGAACTAGTAGGTCGCCCGGTCATCCTGAGCAAGAGAGATGCGGAGTCGGCTCCTGGATACCAGCCGTTGAGCATTACGGCTAAGCTAAAGCCGGTCAAGCGGACGCAGTTTTCGCTAAAGCGCCGCAAAAGCACCAAGGGACAGAGCGATGTCGATTGGACAGAGTACGTCTGCCCGATGAATGCCAGGGTGCCAGCAGTGGCATCGAACTCGGAGACGGCGAAGGACCCCGAGAGCTCAATGAGCTCGAACTAATGCTGGTGTTGGAAGACGCACAATTCATTTACAAATATTGTTAATCTAATTATAAGCTCAAGCCCAGCCCTGTCAGAGGGTCCAGGCAAATGTACTGCCCCCGAAACAAGCAAGTAACCAAATCGACCAAACACGACAATATTAGCAAGAATTTACCTGGGCACGCCCAATCTTCCAAGCACCAATCGGATGAAATCGAAATTCTTTTTTGCGGACCCAAACATACCAGAAACATTTTGGAAATTTATACTACATATTTTCTGTAGCTAACATAAGTCTAATCTTCGAAATTAAGCATCAAGATGAGAACGAGAAGTATTTGCAATGGCATTCAAACGACATTGAGAGAAAGCCAAGCTATTTGGCATACCCTTTTAGACTTATTGCCCATTTTGGAGTTTATTTTTTTGTACTAACACATTTACTTACATATATTAACGCATATTTTGTACAATACAAATATACGATGCCTTTTACAAGAGCCAAAATCGTTTAGCCCTTCGGTGCGGCTCTCAGCCGCAAAGCTCCTTAGCCTCCATCCCGTAAGGTTAAACATTGACTTTATTTGTTAACAATAACACATCGTTAAGAACTAAGAAGAAAAAAAAACTGATAAACGACTAGGAGGCGTCACTGTGGATTATAGATCATGGATCCCCATCTTGTGGAGCAGCCTGCATGGACGGAATAATTGGCAATCGTCTCGTCTTAAACCTAACAAAAAAAAGGTCGCGTTAGCCCGTGGAAGACGTGGAGGCCAACTATATAAACACGGTTGAAAGTAACTTAAACATAAAAAAACCTAAAAATCTTTGGCAGTGCTTTGTGTGGCGTTTTAGAAAACTATGGACAGCTTCATGTGGCCGGGCTGGCCAAACTCTCCAGCCCCAGCAGGTTGTCGATGACACCGTCGTCTTCCCTGCCACCGCTCTGGTGCTTGACGAGATCACTATCCGGTATGTGATCCTTCCAGTTTCGGAATAGGTAGCGCGTGAACTTCTTTAGCTGCCTGAACTTGCAGTAGGTGGCACCCTCGGCAGACTGCAGTTGCTGGGTCTGGATGAGGAAGCCCTTCTCCTTGAATGTCTTTTCCAGCTTCTCCCGCTGCTTGGACCGACGCGAGCTCCGACGCTTTCTTTCGCTCTCAGTCGGGGGTTTGACAGGCGGCAGGCTCGGGAACACGGCGGAGGGCATGGGACTCTGAACGCTGGAGGCAGGACTGTGCTGTGCAATTGCGGGCACGAGGCTATTGCCGCTGGAGAGAAGCAGTGACGATGTGGGCGACACGGGTGGTATTTGGAGGAGCTCCAGGCTGAGATCTGTTGAAGGTGGTGGTATGTCCACATAGAGTTTCTCCTGTCCTGGGGCTTGACCCTGTTGCTGCTGCAGCTGCTGATGTTGTTGTTGCTGTAGTTGTTGTTGCTGCTGCTGATCCCGGGAGATGAACTCATAGCCCCGCAAGGTCTTGTCGCCGGTGCCGTTGTAGTACCGATAGTTTCCCTCGGCGTCCACCGATAGCATCTTCTTCTCTTGCAGAGTTGGCTTGGCCCCACCCGTGAACTTGAACTTACAGATGCTCACCTCCGTGGAGGGGCTGGACGAGTGTTCGGCAGGCATGGGCGGTATAAAGATGGCAGAGCGTTTCCTCTTCCGCAGGGCCAGGGGCAGGGGCAGGGGCATGGCCTCGTTCGCAAAGAACCCACTCGGTATGGGTATCTTGAGCGAGAGCTGGTTGTCTTTTTCGATGGTCTCTACGGGCACGGGCAAGCCTCCCAAGCTGCAGGACTCCATCAGCTGCTGGTAGTAAAGCCCCACAGGCTGCAATAGTAGCTTGGAAGCGACAAGTGGCTGCTCCTGCCCCCCGACTAGCTCCAAGGTCAGGGGTTTGACTGCGCTCAGAGGTGTCGTTCGATGGGAGGAGCTGCCGCAGTCTGTGGTGGCTGTCGTTGTCGTCGGCTTGTCGCTGTCCCCACTGGAGATGGAGTAGCGATCACTGCTCTGATCCCGCAGGCAGAGATTCAGGGGCTCCTCCGGTACCACTGTCGTGGACGTGGCCCTATGCACGGTAGTCTCCGGCAGAGGGGCACTTACTGGCAGGCTCACGGCGGCTGTGGCTGGCACGATCGTGCCGTAGTTCTTGTAGATCAGATGGCAGATGTCGGCCTTCTTCGGTTTTCGTCCGCGTCGCGGCTTGTAGTTGTCGAGGGTGAGCTCCCCCATGTAGGGCAGATCTGCGTACTTGAGGGCACCCCGCTTCGGGGGTGCGACTGCCTCTGGCGACTTTGTGGGGGGTGGCACTGCGGCGGGGGGCGCAGGGCGCATAACAGGAGAGTCCTTCCTAGCGGATGCCTGCTTCTGCTGCTGTCGCTCCGCACTGCGCTGGATCTCGGCTATCTTCCTCAGCCAGCTGCGCACGTTTTCGTGGGCCTGGCTAGGAGGCGGAGGCGGCGGCGGGAGCACGGGTCTGGGCGGCTGCCGACCCTGGGTCGCCTCGTAGTGGGCCGCATACTCCGCAGGCAGCGCCTGGTGGTGGAATCGCAGCTTCATAGCTCCCGCGGAGTTCGTACGCTTCTTGGACCGGCTCTGACCTGGAGCAGGTCGCGGTGTCTTTTGTGTGAGTGGAGTTTGTGACTCCTCCGGAGCGGGCAGCTGAGGTGTTGCCTGGGACCTGTGAATCTTCCGGTTCCCCATCAACAGGTTGGCCTTTAGCTGCTGCTTGGTGAGCGGGCTGCAGGTGCCGTTGTGCTGCTGTTGCTGTTGCTGTTGCTGATGTTGCTGTTGCTGTTGCTGCTGCTGCTCCTGGCTGGCCGTCTTGCGGGCCAGCAATGTCTTGAAGGGATGGTCCTCGTCGTGGGCATCGTTGGAGGCGCCGTGCGAAATCAAGGGATCGTCGGATCCCTGCAGGAGCAGTCGGGTGGTGTTCAGGTCCAGGCGCAGGTGGCCATGATCTGTTGTGGGCAGCCAGGACTCCAGATCATGGTCATGCTCCAGCTTGATGGGCAGCAGCGGCTCCAGATTGCTGACTGGGGGAGTTGCTGTTGTCTTCACCTTGTTATGGATGCTGTTGTTGTTCAGCTCGCAGACCCTCGTTAGTTCCTGCATCCTGATGCTTGCTGCGAATAGGGAGCGAGAGGTGAGGGAATTAGATCTAGTTTGCTTATGGAAAATATGTCACGAGGGATCGGAATGTATGAAATATGTACATAGGTAGCAATACTCATGAGAGGCACACGTTTTCCTCTGTTGTTGCTCGCCGGCAGACCAACAGGGAGACCGAGACGGAGATGGAGACGGGGACGGATGCGGACACGGAGATGAGTTTGCTCTCGTTCGGTGGCCAGCACGGGAATTCTATTTAAATGCCTGAGGGGACTGGCAAGTGGCGTTGATCGCTCTCACACACACACTAGTACGCACAAACATATACACACAGAAACGCAGCGAATCTCTCTCGGAAAACAGAAATGTTGTTTTTGTGCATGAAATTCGATTCCCTTGGTCGAAAAGCATGGCCATAAATGGTCTAACCGCACTCACTGGGAGGATGACACAGAAATCCCCCAATCTATATCCATACTATAGCGAAAGATCATTAGATCTGAGGGGGAAAGGGTGGTTGAGGAGAAACTATGGATTTACCTTTTGAAGTTTTTTTTTTGTACACAAAATGGGCTAACAAAATGTATCCTATATGGAAGGAGGGCTTCGCTCCGACTCAGTCTGTAGATCTATTCAACGATTGATTGGTAATCCTCGTATCAGTTGGAGTTCGAGTCCAAGTCCAAGTGCAAGTCGCAGTCTATGGTTCACTTCACTCTCCCACTGGGAGTCGGTCGAGCAGCATCGCCACTGTGCGCGTGTACATCGTGGTGACATCCAAAACGCGACTACTTGCGGGAAAATCAAGTCAAGAAAATCATCGTTTTTTTTCAGAATATGCTCCTTAGATGGATCGCGGCGGAGAGCACGGAAAGGCACGGTACGGTACGGCACGGCAAGGCAAGGCAAGGCAAGCACGCCCCACACACAATAGAGGAAAATAGCGCGAACGACGGGGAGACCGAAGGAAAATCAAATGAAAATCAAATTCCTCTGCTCTTCTCAGCTCTTCGGACAGAGATGCGTTGTTGGTGCTCGACACCGATGTCGTTGTCTGTATTTAACGCCAAAGACGAAGATATTTCGTGTGTTCATTTTTAGAACAAATCCAACTTGTTGCCGGCCATATAAACCACCCCTCCCGAGCAATCAGCAGCAAACACACATCCGATCCAATCCAATCCACTAAAAACCAACGCAAAACACGGCAGAAAAAATTGAGAGAAGATAAATTCGAAAATGTATTTTTCGCTGTTTTTCATTCATGAGCAATCCCCTGTGCCTGCCCCTGTCCCTGTCCCTGTCCATACCCCTCTCCGGCCCATCCCCATCCCGATGCCCCTTCATGCGTGTTTATTTTATCAACAGATCAGGGTGAATAGAAAACGGTTCGGTTTACGTTCTGTTCTGCAATTGGATCAGCACCAAAGAAAGCTATTTTGATAGGATTGCCTATATTTGGTAGATCTTTGAGCACAGCAGAGGGTACTCCCAGTCGATCACTAGTCTATACTCTCTTCATGGTTCTCCAAGGTGCGAGAGCCGAGTTCTCCCGCTGATAAATACGCACACGCGAGATCGTTCAGTTTGATGACATTTTATTAATAGCACCTTTGGCGCTTCGGGTTGGGTTAGGGCAACTAAGTATTGCCTTGCGCCTCTATGGGATTATGATTTCGGTACAGGAAAGGAACAACACCTCTCGAAATAGACAATTGTTTGAGGGCTTCTATTTTGGGCCACGTGCATGGGAATATAGGTCATCTCTGCATCCGCAGGGACTTGAGAGAGAGAGAGAGAGAGAGGGAGAGGGAGAGGTAATGTAATGATAATATGTAGGCATGTAGGTTTGGGGTCTGCCTATGTCACTTTTGGCACTGCGCAGTCGCAGCGGGATGGCGAATACTCAAAATAGATGCATGATATCAAAAATGCAAAGCACAGCCTTACTTGTTTGCCACAGTCCATAAACGAAAAGAAGCCTTTTGGGGCAGCGCTCTTCAAGCTACTCATTTGGTCTTCTATAGACAATAACAGACCTTACCCCTTATTTATTGTCACAATACACACTGCCTGCCTGCCGTCGTCTATCACATTCCTCATCGACCGATTTTCGACTGGTAGCATCGAGTGCAAGTTCAAACTTCATGTCGAACTATGCAGCGATGACGCTTGGCCTGGCCTGGCCCGGCCTGCCCAGTGGCTGTGGCTGTGGCTCTTACTGTGACTCTGGCTGTGACTGTGGGTGGGCAAGTTTTCGAGTAGCTGCTCTGCAAGAGGTTTTACATTCTACACAGAATGCGGTGCAGCACACCGGAGCTGCACAGACGGCTGTTAGACGGCGGCCAGAACCGGAGCTTACATCACCAGCCAGCGGATTCCAACCTACGTTGTATTCGGAGCTTTGGATATTGCACATCTATTTGGCAGCAGCTGCGGCCGAGTGGCTGAGCGACTCTTAGACTGCTGCTATCTGCGAGCATGTTTATTTAGCGACAGTCAATGGCAATTTTTATTTTTATTCAATACCTGCTTACGCGAACGTACATATTTGTATTTATGGCCATAACTGCCACTTCGGACGCCCACGCTCGGTTCGTTTGTTCAAAGAAAACAGCACACACAGCAAACATGGCTAAGGCAGTTCTATAGGTCGCGTCGCTCTGTCCCAATGCCTCTGCCTCTGTTTCTGTCGCTGTGTCCCGGTCTCGGTCTCGAGTTCACTAATTTCCCACCGGAATTCGTAAGATCTTCCTCGAGGAAACTTCTTTAACAGTCACAATCACAGTCACTAATTGTAGTACCTATATTGGCGTCAGAACTTAGCCGCGTACAATTCGCGGCGACGCCGACGGCAACGGCGGCGGCATTGCGACTGATTTTGCAAACAAATATGCAAATGTTGGCCCGAACGAATGCTGAGAGACAGTTTCAAAAATCGCACTTTTTTCCAATTCGAATCCAACGAACTATCTGGCAGCCTTCCAGAGTAACCAGTACGATAGAATTCGATTTGTGGTGGGCTTGCCAGACCGCATCAATGTTTTTGAAGTTCTCGAAGTTTGGAATATACGATTAGCCAGAAGGAAGCGTTTCCGACCCCATAAAGTATATATATTCTTGCTCAGCCTCAACAGCCGAGTCGATAAAGCCATGTCTGTCTGTCCATCCGTCTGTTCTCAGGGACTATTCGAGCTGTAGGAAACATATTTTTTTATCAGACTCCTGTGATATTACACCGAATCAAGATTTTTTCAGCATTTTGCCACGCCCCATACCGCCACCACAGAGAACGAATTTCTGTGGCATCCACAAGTTTTGAGATCCGAGAAAATGCAGAAACATAAGAAATTACTATGTCCACCAGATTGCTGAATTTGGATAAAAATTGGGTTAATATTATAGTTGGAATGAAGAAAGCCATTTGGCATGGCTATGTAGCTATCCCATTCCACGTCCTTGCGCTCTCTCTCTCACTCTCTCTCACACACTCTTCATCGTGCAGTTTTCGCACTCTGACGGAGGGGAGCGAGATAGCAACATAGCTGGTGTTTGAGCGAGAAATGAATGAGAGAGAGACAGACGTAGCGGAATAAAGAGCAGTGTAGCAGTATATTCATCTCTAATGAAATAGGTAATTTGGTGAAAAACTGATAAACGAAGTGTAAGAATTAACATTAGAACATAATTAGAGGTCGCAGTTCCAAGGGCCAGGCGGTCCTTGCCGCTCGTCTTTTTATTTTATGCCGGATTCTGGCTCTGGCTCCCGTTGGGCGTTGCCTTTGTACTTGAACGTGCATTTGACCTTGAACTGGAGTTGGGAGTAGTACTCCTCGTTGTGGACCCCCTTTGTCCGCTGCCATTAGCCGCCACCAGGCCATCCACCACACTGCCTGCGCCGTCGCCGACTCCGCCACCGCTGGCTGATGCTTCTAATCCTCCTCCAAGCACCATGGCCTCAATGCCATCGATATTGTTTTAGAATTATTTGAGTTTCAAAAAATCTATACAGATATTGTAAGTAAGACTTTTGAATTGAGGTAGATTCCTGCCAGATCCCATAATGCATCCAATGAGCGTCGCTAAATGCGTCGCTTAATATACCGTGAGAGCTTGTCGATGCATGCATCCTGGTAGTCATGGATATAGATCCATCCTCTGGCAGCTGCTCCACCTCCGACAATTCAATTGCTGATCCATAATGGGTATAATCTAGCAATTGGAACTCAAATAAGCCAAAATTTCCTATCCGAAAGAAGGGGTGGATCAATATTGATTAAACATTTTGATCCGATACGACAAAATACTCCAAAATCGAATAGAAATTCATTAAAAGCATATCAATTATTATATATTTTAACAGACAAATTTTTAGTTGTAGCAGATCTTTGCCATAATAAACAAAAAATAGGACGGCATCGACGGCAAGGAGGCTGTCGAACTCGCTTTTTCTTGACGCTCTTCCGCTTTTCAGCAGCATCGCTGATTTCCTTGAGACGCATCTTCTCGAGTTTAGTTGCCCTCCAGGGCATCGTACGAACGCTCGGTCTCCTCAGGGGATATTCCACCATCAGTCTGGCGGATGGACTCCTCCAAATTGTTATTCCCCAATGAGTCGTCGTTAGGCTTTGGAGGCACCAATTTGCAGCGGATCTTGCCTTCCCAAGTGTTAGCCAGGCTCAGATCCCTGAAAAATTCTTTCAAATCTCCTACGTCCTTAGAAGCTTCCCCAGCCACAATAAGGAATTTGTGCCGCTTCTCAAACGGGTTCGGGGCGAGGGAAAGCGTCGGCAGCATGTACATTTCGATGGTGACCGACGATTCGGCTGGAAGTATCCCAATCTTTGGGCGCACAAAGAACAGGCGTGGCGAGGTTGTCTTCATCTTGAACGCCATATCCCTATCGATCAGACTGCGAATAACTAGACTGCGCTTGATGGTCTTGTTGAACGGGCCCTCGAAAATCAGCGCATCGGCTGGTTCGTAGGCCAGTATATCTGCTATATTTTTTGCCATTTTAATTTTGAAACTTATTCCAGTTCTGTTTACGAAATTTGTTTTGTTTTGTTTTAACTTGGGTGACGTAGTAAAAAGCTATGCAAAAAAGGCATACTTGTGTACAGTTAAAGCACTGAAACACAACTCGGAAGAGTTGTCAAGAGCACCATATTGGGAATCAAGAAATCTTAAAGAAAGATTGACCAGGAGATGGTTAGTTACCCGCCCGGTCATGTGATTGCTCCGACTTCCGTCTCATCGGGGGGTTATATTCTCAAGAACGTAAGGAAGGTGTTTCTATTTCATTAATCCTCACAAAGATTTGTAGCTTCCCTGGTTGGTGGCACTGGATAGTACGAGCAAACCTCGACCAACATCAGAAGACCCATCGTACTCGTGGCGAAGGCGTTTCGTAACGGTTATAAAAGTAGAGCCGCGGCCTCCCGACACTCTCGCTCGTTTTCTTTTTGAATGAAGCGAGTGTACCTGAATATTCATAATATTGTTGTAGAACCTCATATTGGTGAGAATGAAACAACATGTGAGTAATATTTTTATGGTAAAAGTTTATTATTTGCAACTTTATTTTTTAGTTTCTCCTTTGCATTTTGTTTTCATGTTTAAATGTCTATAAAGTATATATAATATATATTTCTGCATTTCTGTAATTTTACCTTTGTGGTTTGTATTTTTTCTTTTTGTTTTTTTTTTTGTTTTCTTATTTATTTTCTTTGTTTGGTTTTGTTTAACTTGCCAGTTGTTCTTTTATTTATATACCTAGTACACTTTTGCATAAGTTTTCGTGTATAATAATTATTTATTAATAATAATGTAATGTAATTATAACTTTGTTTATCTGTTCACTTATAATGTTCTCTTTTCCTATATTTACTGCTCCTTGTGTGTTTTATGTTGTCCCATCTCTACATCATCCTCGTTCCTATGTCGCCCATCAGCGACGCCCAGTTTTGGCAAACAAACAAAATGTACACTGCTTGCCCCACTTTGAAACTGGCAATAATTAATCCTAGGGTTTCTTGATATCTGTGTTATTATAATGTATGCCGCTCCTCTTTTCTTTCCCTTTATTGTTAGCTCTAAGTTGCGCTCTTGGCCTAACTGCTTTGCTTCTGCTGTTCAGTTCTATTCCGGGTTGGGTGTGGTGTGTGTTTTGGAAAAAGGACTCTCTTAAGGGAACAAATCGCTCAAAAAATTTATCTTTGTAATAGTAGTTTGTATGTGCGTGTGTGTGTGTGTGTGTGTGTGTGTGTGTGTGTGTTTGTGTGTAAATGTTGGGGTTCTCTAATTGATCATTACTGTGGCTGTAGTATGTACTCATCTATTATTATGCTGGGTTTATTTACGGTGTATGCTGCTGTATGGCGTATATGTAAATAATGTTTAAAATATACTTTCTGGTAATAATGCATTGAGTATTAAAATATTTATAGTTTTGTCCATAATTAATTAATAGTTTTCTTGTTCGATAGCATTTAATTGTGTTGTGGGCTTCCAGCAGCCTACCGCGTGGCGGGGCAGCGCGGAAAGCGCTGTATTGAATATATTTAGATATATATCTGTAATGTTTTTCGGTGTTTACTTTCATCCTTTTGTTTCCATGAACGAATGCACAATTTTACACACTTCGCCATTTTGGTTTCATTATTCATAGATTGTAATTAATGTACACATATGTTTAGTATATAGCATATATGTTTATATATAGTTATATAAAGACTTTGGTTGCTATTTTAAATAAGTTATTTAATGTTCTCTGTTCTCTTTCGCTTCAACTACTTTGACTATTTTCCCCTTACTCGTACCTTCTTTTCTTCCCCGTTTAGTTCTGCACTTTATGTGTATGTATAAATATAAATTTTTGCAATATAAATATATACGTATGTCTGCATTTTTCTACGAGTAGATGTGTGCATTCCATTGCCTCTAGTTCCGGCTCCTTGCATTTTTATATTTGTGGCGTATTCGAAAGAATTTGTGACTTGGGAAATGCTCAATCTGGGTACAAAGTGCATTCGATGTGAGAATTCAAATCAAAGACAAGGGAAATCTGAGGAACACGCTTTAACAGTTTCATGTCCACATGGTGAGTGATCGATCCTGTTTATGCTTCATATTTATTCATATTTTTCTTCTTTTTTGATTCTGAAACCATTTTACATTTAATATTTAATTTATGTGTGTTGATTCTCGTTTTCCATTTGTTCTCTTGAAAGTTTGACAGGAACTAGTCACGAATTCTGTTGGATTTGCTTTTATTCATTCTCAAACAATAATGATAAGGATTCCACTCCCGGATCAGCTCCTCCTGGTTTTACATTTACTCTACTAGTATTAGGTGCAAGTTTGTCTTAATTTTACGTGGCATTTGCTGCATCTTTCTTGTTAGGCTTTCTCATTTTATTTTTTGTTTTTTGTTCATTTTGCTTGTTTGCTTTTTTGCTTTTTTGCTGCTAGTTTATTATTGTTTTCGTTAAAGGTGCTCTTCAAATCTCAAACAATATGTAGATTCTTGTATTTATTGTTAGGTAATTGTATTTGTGTAGGTTTCTTCTTGTGGCTGATGTGGTGTGGTGTTGCGAAAAACAATTCTCATATATGTACATATATGTACTATACATACACATTTATCTATGTAAAATCTCAGTGTCATTTGCAAATCATTTAAAAGTGGACCGGCAATCGGGATTGACTGCCCTTCGATACGAAAATTAAACTTCTTGCGATAGCGTGTGTGTATGTTTGTGTGTGTGTGTGTGTGTGTGTGTGTATGTGTGTACGTGTATGTGTATGTGTGTGTGCTTGCATAATGCTAAATACGGACGGATTTCTAAACGGAAAGTATAGAGTGTACAAAGAAATTGCTGCTGGGAAAAAAAAAATATTCTTGTACGCATCTCAAGCTGCAATCAAAAGATTTTCAAGGGTGTGTCTGTGGTGTCGGTGTGTGTCTGAGTGGGTGTCGATGCTAAAATCTAGACTAGCAACTATTTATTTGTATTATTCAGTAATCTGTAATAATTAGACCCTCGCATCCATGGGGCTTCGTTTGGGGGTTGTTGCCTATGTACAATATAAATTCGCTTTGACCATTCGGTTTTTAAATCCTTAGCTGCTCTCGTTCTTAACTGTGTGTCTTTCGACTCTGCACCTCGTATCTCGTACTTCGATCTAACATTTGGCTAAGTGCTAAAGGATAACAGTTTTATCTAAAAAAAAAAAAAAAAACTTTGGGCCTTCCCATGCTACATGCTAGTCCAATGGCTCCAACCGTACTCCCATTCCACCCGATTTGGTTTGTATAATTGCAAAATTGGTTTATACTGGTAATGCTTGGTTGTTGACCTTAGCTCGCTAATAAATCTTTGTTTGTTTCATAGTAATAGTAATAATTGTCATAATAATAGTATAATATATGTATATCTATATATCTGTATATATATATATATATAATTCATCGCCTATATAAATATGACTAGGTTCGGCTTTTAAAAATGTTCAAATCTCTTATCCATCTTCGTATTTATTTTTTGTTGTATTTTAAATGCACTTTCTGAGCTTTCTTACAAGCGCCGCCAATTATTGTTGCTGTTTGCTGTTATATTCCTAGGTATATATATATATATATATATATACATATATGTATATATATATATATATCCTCTATATCTTGCCTACTTCCGCCTTACCATTTCCCAACTATGCCCACGGTTGATCCTCCTCTCCTTCTAAGATCTATCCGTTTTCCTCTGCATATCCATATCCATATCCATATCCCTATCGAAGCGAAATCTAATTGGTAAGCAAAGCCTCAAAAACGTTGCTCAAGCTTCAAAGTACCGAATCGAATCGAATAAACAATGCAAGTGCAAAAGCTTAGGAGGAAACTAGAACCAAAAATTCGGAATGCTCCATTTGCAATTTTTAGAGTGATTTGATTATTTGAGTTTTCTATTTAGTTTTAATTGCATGTATTACCCTGTATCCTAAAATGTATCCTCGTGTTCAGATTCGAAAACAAACCCAAAATGCTCTATATATCAAAGGCAAAATGTTCTAGGCCTAGCAAAAAGATATGCACCCCTCTGTTAAACGTTATTCCCCTGCCATCCCCTGCCCAACCCTACACTACACTACACTATCCATCCCTACTGCCTTTCTCTTCCTATTTGGGCCCGTGTAACTGCATCTGTGAAGTTTGAGTCAAGTGTGGGTTAAGTGTGTGTCCGTGTTGTGTTAGTAAAGATGTGTCTGGATAGAAAAACTAGTGTATGCAATTTTGGTAAGTCCTTGGTTATGGTGGGGTTAAGTGCTTGTCTCTATCGTTATTTATCGTTATCGTTATCGTTATCTTTATCGTTATCATTACCGTTACGTTTATAGTTATTTTAGGCTTTTGTTTTACTTTCTTTTAAATACCTGCAGAAAAGTGTATCTAAATATATTTTTGATTATTAAGTTCTAAACTTGGACTCCAGTGTTTTTGGTTGTTCTTCTCGTTTGTATGTTGTTCTTGTTGTGTCAGTGTTGTAAGCTTCATTCACTACCTTGTCTAACCTGTCATTAACTAGCATAATATATATATATGTATATATATATATATATATATGTATGTATATATGTATATATATAATGTATACAATATATATAATAAATAAATAAGTTAGTAAGTTTTAGTAATGTTTTGTATAGAGTAATAAACATTCTATAAGAATGCCACATTTTTCACTATGTATAATAAAAATACATTATGCATAGGACAAAATCTATTTGCAGCGTATGCTCCGCCATATACATATATCTTTGTATACATATCCATATACATATATGTACATATGTATGTGTATACCTTACAGATTAAGTTTAAGGAACGATCATCGATAAGAGACTTCATTTCATTTAGTAAATGTACAATGCTTATCCTTAGTTTAGGGCTATTCTAGTTGGGCTACAAACCGAAAACGGAAATCTAAACGAATCGAGCAAATCAGACAGAAATGCAGTGCCAATGGGGTCCCGTTAATTTCATCACTCCCCAGCTGAACAGCTTGAGAATCGCATCGCCGAGAAGAGTGCCAAGCTACGATTACAACTTCGATAATCCGCGATCTTTCAATCTTTCGATCTTTTGATATGATGTGTGCGTGTGAGAGTTACTGTCTGTGGGTCTGTGGGTGTGTGTGTGAGAGTGTGAGAGTGCTGCGCGGAGTGTGATATTCAGAGTGGAATTTCCCCGCACTAAACTGTATTTTGGCAAAATTTGCAAAGAAATGTGCCAACTTGCATGTTCTTTTTATCGAGAGGGCGAAACCTGTCCAATTTTAGGTGACGTTCTTGGTTATCTCTGCTTTTTTTCGGCCTAGCAATATTTTCTTTTACGAGTTCCAATCTTTACACTTTATGCTCAAGGTACAATTGTCTTTCTTTTCTCTTATTTTCTCTTTTATTTTTAATTTGAATTCGTCATATGTTTTTACTTTATAATTTATATCTTATGTTTTTTTAGCTTTCATCACATTTCATTTCGAATTTGAAATAAGCGATTTTAGTGTTAGGCTATATTGTTGTTTATTCGTTAACCGATTTAATTTTGATTTGGCTTTCGTGGTAGCTTGTTATCACCGCTCTATATAATGATCAACCAAAGAAAAGTGAACAAAACCGATAAATGAATTTGATTTTGGTTTACATTTTTCTTATTAAACGTTCAAGTCACAGCCCTTTTGTGTTTTTGGTTTTTCGGTTTATCAAATGATACTTAAGGGTGAACATGTTAAATCATATACAAATCGAAATGGAATGTGCCAAATTCTCTGTCAGGGGTCAGGTGTCAGGTGTTGGGGGTTGTGTCTGGTCCAGTTCTGGTCTCCGCCAATTGAAAGTGATCGCAAGCCGCGTGTCGCGGGCTCGCAAAATAATGAAAAAATAAAACAAGGTTGGTTGCATTGTATTTTTGTGGTTTTCAATTCGTTTTCTCTTTTATTTGTTCTGCTTGTTTTGGTTTAGTTTAAGTTTAGTTTATTGTGTGTTACGCTTTAGAAATAATAGTTAGGATAATTTAGGGTTTTAGTATCTCTCCTCTTGGTATATATGGTATAATCGCATATATTCGCATAATTTTGCCAAAATCAGTTTTTGCACTAAGTTTGAATCCGCTTCTATAGTAAGTAGTATATTGTACATGATCTAAAACTTTTGTATAATAGCATGGAATAATAATAATTGTAATAATAATGAATCGTTTTATATATTCATTTGAATACATGTTCGTTTCGTATTTTCAATACATGGAGAAATCATAATAATAATCTGACAAAATAATCATACATAATTCATAATAATGATAATAGTAATCCATTATTATCTCAATAGTTTGACTCGGATCTTGATCTTCTCATTACTCTTTTTAAAGTTTAGTTTTCATTATGCAATAATTAACTTGAATTTGACTAGATCGATATCGATTCATACAAGATCGTAAATAGTGTGTGGTGTGGGTATGGTGTGTCTGTGTGTGTGTTTATGTTTGGGTGACTTAATAAAATTCTAGTTAAGCATCCGTTTCGTTTCGAAGCTGTCAAATTGTTTGCTGTCTTGCTCAACTACTTTTGGATAGACTCTAAATCAATTTGATAATTTTTCATATATGTATGTATGTATGTATATGTACTTGTATATGTATTTGTATGTTTGTATGTAGATAGTTATACTTTTAAGTATGTGTATGTTAAATAACTGCGATTTCCATTCGTTTCATTCATCTGTGTGGGACTTTCATCCGCTTCTAGGTTTCCCTTCGCCTTTCTATATTTACAAGATATCTCCTTCTGAGACTTAACATTTTGTAAGAAAAAAAAAGGTAGGACTAAAATAAATCGAATTTAACTCTGATATATATAATACTCGCCATTTATTCTGGGCTTTACTCGGCTAGCAGACTGGAGATCTACTCGTAATACTGTCCCAATGAATCTGCCTGGCAATGGTGGTAATTAAAACTGAAACCATTACTAAACTGATTTTAATATTGATATTTGCTGATAGGGGAACTCATGAGATAATAGCTCTGCACAAAATGATATATTTTATGCTTTTGTAACAAAACTAACTTCAACTTTGATAACAATTTCCCTTTCATATTTCTTATAAATTTAAATATATATGTATATATATGTATATATATATATGTATATATATATATATATGTATGTATGTATATATTTGGTAATAATTAAATTTCATATCTTTAGTATCAAATACGTCCCGCCCGACTGCGGAGAACTCCGCTGCAGGACCCACAGACTAGGCGACCCTAAACGTAGTTGTTTTCTCTATACAAACTCTAAATAATTGTTCATTTTGTTATCTCAACCTAATCTGCATCCTTTTCTTATCAATATCCTTCCATTTTTGGCATATTTAGCTGTAGATTTGACGCTTCTCTTCTCTTCCTTTGATTTTGTACAAGTTTTGCTGCTAATTTAGTCAAATTGGTAATGGTTCGATTCAACAGACTGTTGTTGAGTTGAGTAAATGTTGCATAAAGATTTCATTTTTTTCATTTTTTGTGTTCCTCCCTTTACTTTACTTTATATGTTAATAATAAGTTAGATTCGTGTATGTTCTGGATGTGTTTGGGGTGTGTCCTATATGAGAGAGTGTGTAACAAAGGCCAAAACGTTGATTAAATTCAAAATGACGTGTTCAATTCTCTAGTTTTGCTAAAAGTTTTTGCTCCTTTCGTTTTTTTTTTTATTATTTTTTGTTTTTATAAAAAATGCTAATTTAATTGTTGTCCATATATCGTAATAATAATCAATAATTAATCATATATATCATTTTAAGATTTAAGTGTTAAATAGTTTGCTTAGTCGGGCTAGGGCGCGCTATGGTCAACTTGAACGTTTGTTATTATCTGGATCTGGATCTGGGTCTCGGTCTGGGTCTGTTTATGTATCCTTATCTGTTCGGTTCGGTTTATGGAGCTGGGTTTGAAAATAGGTGGCCAAATCTTCGGGTTTCTGCTGTTCTGTATATATATGTATGTATATATATTTATAGTTATGTATGTATATATACTTTCTTAGCAAAATTTTTGTTTTCTTCCGTTTCTCTTTTCTTTTGTAGCTTATACCTTTGCTCATATATTCTTTTGAATTTTTTGTTTAGTTTTGTTTCTTGCATTGTTTTTTTATATATATATATATATACATATATATATGTATGTATGTATATTTGTAAGTACCTGTATTTGTTTTTGTTGCAAGCAGCTAAGTTTAAGTGTAAAATTTTTTTTGTTTGTTTTTATACAAATACTAGTTTATTATACTATAAAATCGATTACGATTTTCATTAGTTTTAGAAAAGTTCCCAACCGAACTCCGAACAAAACGAACAAAAGAACAGAATTCCTAATTGCAAACTAGTATTGTAGAAGAATATCCTCCAACAGAGTTCTCAGGCCAACACAAGGGATCGCTTCAGAGATTTTGTATTAATTTATCTTTGCTAGTTTTATTTTTACTCCTCCATTCGATTTCTCGATTCCCGTTAATAGCTCTAACAAATTCATATTAGATTAGTTAGATTAGTTTCTCATTTATATACTATAAAAAAAAATTGATATTTTTTGCTTTGCGGCGAGGCCAGGCACACCCTTTGGGGCTTTGGCCTGGCTCGACCTATCCAGTAGCACTATATATCTCGCACTATATATATAAATATGCATATATACTATATACATATGTATATATATTACGCTTTCTCTCCTCCTCCTCATCCTTCTCCTGCTCCATCTCCATCT